>CAUYLG010004173.1:0-41069 GCA_963573385.1 Cacajao melanocephalus | reverse complement strand
TGTTAAGCACAATTATTGGCATAAAAGAGGTTTTTAATACCCATTTTTAGATTGCATTCTAGCCTGGGCAATAGAACAAGAATCCCGTTCTCTCTCCCTCTTTCTCTTCCTCTTTCTTTCTCTCTTACATTCTTTTTCTTTGTTTCACTCTCACTTTCTTTCTTCTCTTTTACTTTCTTTCAAAAAAAAAAAAAAACCTAGCATAAAGGGTTTTTTTTTTTTTCAAGAAATGAACCAAAAAATATGGGAAATTAGAATAAGAAAAATAGCAGAAAATTATGAGACCTGGTAAACAAATGAAAAGTGGTACTGAATTAGCATACCTGAGAGAGCTACATCTCAAGCTGGCAGTGGAAACAGTAAGGAATAAATTTAGTTTATTTCACAGAATCCCCTAAAATGTTGGGATTGGTGACACACAGTGCTCTTGGAATAAAGAAAATAGCTAAATTAAAGAGGATTAGTAAAAAACGGTTTTAAAAGCAATTAGATCTTCAGATCTACCCGTCCTGTCTATACAGCTAGCACCTTACTGAAAACAGGATGTTGAGCTGTCTAGTTCTTGTTGTCCACTTGGTTCTGTGAATCCTGGAAGTCAGGCCTCTATCATCCAGAAAGGTCACTGAAGAAGTCTCCTCAGGAGAAAGTAGTTATCCTCAAAGAATATATATAAAGATTATGAAACTGGGAGCTCATCAACAAAATATTCTAGGCAAATTATCTACCGTGAAGGCTGTGGTCAATAATTACTGCTCAGGCTCAGGTTTTCCAATAAGTGCTTTGGTTCTCTAACCTTAAAAATGGGCAGATAATTAGGATTACTGGGCAGATGAGGAAAGACTTTAACATGGAATATAAAGAAGAAAGGAAAAAGCAACACGTTGGAGAAAACGGAGGCTATGCAATGAGAAGAAAACTTGACAATCATTAATATCCTCAGGGAGTGTAGTGATAGTACAAACCTGAGACAAGCAAAAGCTCTTAGGAATTAAATATATGAAAACAGACTTTAAAAAGTAATAGATTGTAAGATAGAGTTGAGAAAATATAAGAGCAAAAATCCAGAGAGTGGAGCTAAAAGATAAAAGAGTTGGCAGGCAGAGAAAAAGTATGAACATTAGATCAAGAGTCCAGGAGATCAAAAACAATTATGATATGCCTGTCAGGCTTTACACATACCAAATCATTTAATTCTCAAAAGAGCCTATCATGTAGGTACTTTTATTGTTTCCTTTAACCTAGTGGGAAAACTGAGTCACAAAAAATATTAAAATTCTCACCCTTTCTGAGGAGAAAATCTAAGGTTTCAGACCCAGGATATTTGACCCGAAAGCATAGGCATTTCACCACTTAATCTTTCTGCAGTTCAAGAAAAGAGAGCGAGAGCAAGATTAAGAGAAACAGTGGGGAAGAAAACTTGCTTTCCTAGATTAAAAAAACTGCTTATAAAACCCAGCACAACAAATCAAGAGACCCATGTCAAGGCACATCTCAGTGAAATTCAGAAAACTAGAGATAAAGGGAAGATTCAACAAGCTCCAGACACAAAAGAACAGGTTGCAAACAAAAGAATAGGAAACAGAAAGGTTTGAGAATTCTCCACATGAACACTGGGAGATAATGCAGCAATGCCTACAAAATTCTGGGACAAAATAACATTAAATGGAGAATTCTAGCATGATATAAACTATTAATACAGTGTAAGCAGGAAATAAGGACATTTTCAGACATACTGGGTCTCAAAAAAATTGTCTTCTATGTACCTTTGTTAGAAAGTGGTTAGAGGAGCGCTCCACAAAATTGAAGGAAAGAAGAATACTTGGGAAGAGAAGAAAGGCAAAGAAAATCAGTCCCCAGGGTATAAATAGCTCAGATGAGAGTAGGTCAGAAGGCTCTAAGAATGATTTTTCCAAGAAGTTGAAATTAAAAGACTATCTGATGTGTCTAAACTTTTTTCTTTTTTTCAGAGGAAGGGTCTTGCTTTATTGCCCAGGCTGGAGTGCTGTGGCATGATCATGGCTCCCTGCAGCTTCAAACTTTTGGGCTCGAGCAATCCTCCTGTCTAAGCCTCTCAAGTAGCTAGGACCACTGGCACATGGGGCCACTCTCACTTAATTTTTAAATTTTCTGTACAGATGAAGTCTCCCTATTTTGTCCAGGCCAGTCTCAAACTCCTGGCCTCAAGTGATCCTTTTACCTCAGCCTCCCAAAGTGCTGGGATTACAAGTGTCAGCAACTGTGCCTTGCCCAAGTATCTAAACTTTTAAAGGGCTATTCAAGCAAGTGGCAGAGAGGTGAAGGACTGAATTGGAATTCATGTAAGTATATTAAAATGAAGAAAAAATAAGGCAAATATTAACTCCAGAGATAGTGTATAAAATAAAAACAAAGAAAGCAGAGTCATTTCAATGGTACAAGTTTGAAGAGCCTTTAAAAACTCCTGATAGAAACAGTGAGCAATCTAACTAAAATTATGCCTTAACAGTAATGGAAGGATAAGGGATGGGAAACAAGTGTATATGTGAAAGGATGGGGAGAGGAAAGAGACCCACATGCTGAGTTCCAGCAGGAAGTTGGTAGATTATGTCCAGTACTAAAAAAAGTGAAGTAGCATCACAACTGTGTGTTTTTAGAAATCTAAAAGTAAAAACATATTTTCTACTGGTATTATTTTTCATAATAGTTTCTGTGATTTTTGTAGAACAGTGTAGCTCATTATATGTATGAACAACTGATAAAAATAAGAACAAAAAGATTTTCTTTAGATTATTAACATTTTCTTATCAGTAAGATTACTTAGAGTATAAAGTCCTCTTATGCTGAGCTCAATTAAGACCGTTTACATATAGCAATTCATAATTAGAACCCATACTGTTACAATATATAAATGTCTTTTAATTTTATATCTATAAAATTTCTTAAAAATCCCTTTATAACCATCTCATCCTTAATGTATCTGTATTCATATGAGCTAGGCATTATTTTCAATTTAAAATAAAGTTTCACAGAATTAGAAAAAAAATTTTAAATTGCCCAAGATCTCTTAGGAATTTTGAGAGGGTAATGAGATCAGAAATAACATTCTAAATTCTTTGTCTTTATGCCACAAAATCATGTTGAATTTTCCCAAATATTTAAAAAATAATAACCAAACACCTCAAATAATTTGAGAATGCCAAAAAGAAAAAAAAGAAGCAATAATGTTGGCACTATTGTAAACTAATTATGCATACTTGACAAGGACTCATGAATTCCTGTTAGATATAAAAGTAGAGAAGTCAATTTATTCCGAAACTGTGACAATCATAATTGACTAAAGACTATTATAAATAAGTTTAAAAAGCAGAATAAGCAATAAAATCAAGTATATAATCAGTGGATATATATGGTAAAGGCTAATTACACTTTTCTTATGAAATCAATGAAGGGGTGAGAGCTAAACACACACACACACACACACACACACACAATACATACATACAAATTTATTCCAATTATTTTCTATCAGTGGAGCTCATTATTTTTTGATTGGCTCTCAGTTTACTTCTTTTAGATCAAAATATTATTTAAATCTAATTTATATGAAATTCTTTCTCTTTAACAAAATATTAAAAGAATGGAAATAAGTGAGCAGATATAAAGTTGGCCTCAGATTTCTCATCTATAGAATTAGGATAGCAGAACTCTAACAGAATTGTAAAGGTTAAATAAAATAATTCACAGAATAATCTGGCATAGTGCTTCAAGCCATTTTAAAGACAAACTGTAATACCAATGCTTTTGCTTAGTTCTCTATCCTGTTCTCCTATTTAGAAAAATATCTTAATGGATGAATCAAGATTTTTAAGTTATGCAAGGTCCCGAGGCATGGTCTGGAAAGAGAAAATTGAGCTGAGGAAAACTGAAAAGTTGCTCTGCATAATATATTATGGGAACTTTCAATTGGTTGGGCATGGGGGCACAGACTGGGGTTTTAGAGGTCTTCAACAGGGAGGAGAGGAATATAGTAGAAGAAGAAAAGACAGTGAGAAATACCCAAAGATGGAAAGACAGCTCAGTTTAAAACAGTCTTCTAGTGATTAATTTTACTTTTTTTTGCCTCTATGTTGGGCATATTTCCCTCACCAAATGTTTTGTTTAATAAAAAGTTGGCTACTCACCCAACAGTCTTTTGTTAGTGGAGCTTTGGGAAATTAACAGGGGGTTAAGGATACAGACAAAGAAAGGTCACACAGGCAAGGCAGTAAATAGGGATTGGGACTGGGAGTAAAAGATGACTGGATCCTGAAGCCTCTCCCAGGCCCCCACCAAACTAAGGAATACCTGGGAAATTGTGGAGGGCTCTGTATTTCCCAGTGTATACAGAACAAGGAGCTAAACATATCTGTTTGCTTACCATAGAAGGCTAGCAAATTTGGGCTTCTCAAGATTAACATCATTAGCGTTTCTTTCCTTTAGCTAAAATAATTTAAAGCATGCATAGTTGGGACAGATGATAGCTAGCCATAAGTGCTTCTCTAAACAATGACACATAATGAGTAAGTTTTCATGCCATAGGGGTAAGAAATTAAAAAGTTTAGAATGTTTAATGTTTTACAAAACTGTTTTAACAAGCATTAGCTCATGTAATTGCCACAAAATCTCTGAGGCTATGGAATCCCTTTTTATTTTTAATAAGAGAAGCAGACTTGGATATGCTGAGGAACTGGCCCAAAGGATCCTGGTGAGAATAGGCTTTCTGCTGTACTACAAACAAACCCAAACCTTAGTGGAGTGGAGACAGGACAAATCTGACTTAATTTAAATTTTGTCCATACTCTTTCTGAATAGACAAATCAATTTAAAAACTTTCTACAATCCCAGTATTATTGCATCTGTCATTTTAAGACATTAATGAGCATGATTTGGGTAATCCAAACCCAGAATATTTTTGAAATTTGCCAAAACTTAATGTGCATCCTAAAAGAGGTTACCCTCCAGCATGATTGTTTTATCAGTATTTTTATGAGGAGACATTCTACATTCCCTTCCATCTCCTTTTTTTCCGTTATAGTTTAATAAGAAAGCTAATTATTTTAATAAGCCCAGTTCTATATAGAGGAAATCTTCAAGCCAAGATGAAATAAAAACTAGTCTATAAATATATCATCTTATTATCAAAGTACTGATGGAAATATGGGATCTAAACACAAATGAGGCAGAAATTTAATGCCATTTAAAAGCAAATACTCCAGGGAAGGCCAAAAGAAACTGGACTTAGGAATTGAACCATTAGAGAACCATTACAGAGAGCAGAGACAATTACAGTTTATATGTTCATGAAAGAGATATATTGGCTTGTGCATTCAAAAGTCTATGCATGAATAAGTACCTATTATGGTGGCTCTGTATCGTGTCTTTAATATTTGTTTTTCTTATAATGACCCATTAGAGGCAGATAGGAAATCAGTTTGGGTACCAAATTTCTATTTCCCAAGTATGCAGTTCCTCTCCCACCGCCCCCACCCCCCAATTGGCAGTGATTGGTGTTTACATAGTTGCTGTTGAAAAAACCAACTTTTTCTTGCTTTCTAGTTTCTATTCATAAAATGAAAACCTATTGATTAAACACTGATGGAGGCAAATCTTAGTGTTTTATCTGTTTTGTCAGACTTCCCTTGAAATTGTATTTAAAATAATATGGTATCAGTTCATGTTAAATTGATAGATATTTTGCTTACAAGTTGGATGTGTAAAAGGTTCTCTGTACCTATGCTTTGCTAAGATTTAGTGCTTGAACATAAGGCACTCTTCTACCAAATATATTATGCCACAAAGTTATGTAACAATGGAGCCCCCAAATCTGGACGATTACAGCAGCCATGTCAGCAATAATGTTAACCTTTCTATATACCTCAGCATCACTGTTGATAAATGAAGATAATGGTAGTGTATACCTCATCATGACTCAATTAACATTTGTTATTGATTGTTTCTGGTTTATTTTTAGCATAAATTTTCATGCTGAATGTATTCACTAAAATGTTTTTAGCTGTAAGTGACAGGCCAAGCTGAAGTGATCCAAATACATAGAAGTTTGTCTTTTCATTTAACAAGAAATCTGGACATAGGCAGCTCCCTCAGAGACTCAATTATGTCAGAGTGTTTGTTAGTAAATGTTTCTGGAATTCTTTTGCTTCCTGTGCTCCCAAGCCCTATCCATAATCACAAGATGGCTACAGCATCACTTGAGAGTATTCAGAGTGGAAAGGAAGAGGGCAGGCAGAAAAGAGAGTTTCTTACCCCAAGGAGTAGAGTATCTCCTTAGGTCTAATTTTCCTGGACTAAGTTGCATGCTAACCTGTAGGCCAATAAAGAAAGAGAGTCCTATGACTAATGGAGAGTAGTAAGAATTTATTCCCTGGGCATGGGGTTGGGAGATTATTACCCAAACAAAATTGTGATGGTGTTTGCAAGGCAGAAGAGTAGAATGGCATTAGCAAGACAAACAACAGGGTGGCTGAGTGTTTCTTTCTAAGGCTCCTTGTGATCAAGCTTGATTAACACTGCAGAGCTGAATTATTACTGGCCTATTAGTTTTTGTTATTTCAATGTATAGGAAAAGGAAACCAGGATTCATTATTTGTTTTTGGCTTCCAAACAACAAAATAAAGAACAGATCTATACAATTATATAAGGGAATTCAATGTGTGTAGGTAGGCCCTCTTTGCAGGGTGGGGGTGGTTTGTTCATTTTTCCTGATTTACCCAGGCAAATATTTTTATTCCTCACCATATTCTATATATTTACCTATGGTCTCTCAACATACAGATTTTTTTTAAGTTTTATATATTTTTTGAGACAGGGTCTCACTCTGTCACCAGGCTGGAGCCATCTCAGCTCACTGCAATCTCGACCTCCTGGGTTCAAATAATTCTCATGCCTCAGCCTCTGGAGCAGCTGGGACTACAGGTGTGCACGACCACACCCAGCTAATTTTTTTTTTTTACTATTTTTAGTAGAGATGGGGTTTCACCATGTTGGTCAGGGTGGTCTGATCTCCTGACGTCGTGATCTGCCTGCCTTGGCCTCCAAAGTGCTGGGATTACAGGTGTGAGCCACCATGTCCAGCCTCGTTTGTTTTTTAAAAAATAGATTGAACTATAATTCCTGTCTAGAATGAATTACATATGTAATATTACACACGGTATCTTCCAACTCCCTTATTTTCAAGGTTCTGCATACAGCTGATTGCCAAGAGAATAACTTGGCAGTCAATGTTAAATGGATAAAAATGTAAGTGGAAATTATATGTAAAGCAACTGAACAGAAAACCATACACATTTGGAAACAATGCAATTATTTGAGAACTTGGTTCTTTAACAATTAAAGGGATTTGATTACATTGTGAATAGCTAAATATGAAAATGCCATTTACAGTGTAAATATAATTTCTTAGGTTTGTTCTCAGGTTTTATATTTTTTTATTTTTCTTTTGTTTTCTACTAGGCAAGATTTTGACATCAGTACCATTCTTTCTCCTTCATCCACTGCTGCCTTTGGTATAATGCACACCAGAAGGCTGCCCCTATACCAATTGTTTCTAAGGTATCATAGTAGCTGGGAGTTATACAAGTATTCATGAGAACACCACATGATCATTTGCTCATTTTATCCCCTTTTGGCTATTCAAGCACTGTTTAGCTAATAATATATTACAATATTTTATATATTGTACATAATGTATTATGTCCAAAGACACAAGAATATTCTGATGAAGAACTGAAAAGTATTTGAGATGTGTCAATCAACATAGAAATGGAATCGAGTTCCTTTCAAAAAGACTAATTTTTTGGTCTGATAGCTGGTAAACTAAGAATGCTTTATTCCTATAAAAGGTTTCACAAATGATTTCTAACATGCTGTAAAGATTTTTTTCAGCACTTTTGAGGAGGTTTTAATAACTGCCTACAGTTTGTGTTCAAAGAAACTTTGATGAACTAGGTGACCTATATGAAGGGGCTACGTAAGTCACTCACATGAAATGATGCTGATAAGAAAATGTACACATTCGACATCCAGGCAATATTTTCTTTTTAGGAGATTTTCAGATCCAAAATACCTCTGCTAAAAATTAAACCAAAAGCCATGAATAAATTATCTTCAATCCAAGGCTTCATTCCTGATGAGGAGAGAATAGAAAAATACATCATGGCCATCAGCCCTGAGAGGTGTGGTGACTGTATTCAGAGATTGTCATCTGTGGTCTCCTAGCTTTAATTGGCCTCCTGGGGCATGTAGAATGTTGTGTGTTTGTCACACTTATAGAGATCTTGGCATAAACTATTTTCAGCTGTTTGGAAACTGAATATACTATAGAAAAGGCCTGCTGAGTCTGGCATTTGCTGACACAGCCTTGGAGTCAATGGAAAAGTCTGGCTTCTTTTTTGAGGTTCTCACAGTGAAGGATCTGCAGACTGTAAAGTATACAAGAAGCTAAGAATCTCCCTTAGCACAGCCAAAGCTCTTCCCCACAGAGACTCCAGGGAGTCTGGCTAGTATATTCTTTCTGCAGGGTCCTGGAATATTTTCACCTTCTCCACTTGAATATTAGTCTCCACAATAAAAGATTTTACAGCATTTTGCTTAAATTTGCCACACAGAGATTATGCAGAAATGGCAGGCTGGTAACCTGAGGGCTGAATCTTGTGCACAGGCGCCTTTGTTTGTTTGTTTGGATCTTCATAGGATTTTGCTTTGCTTTGTTTCATTATTTTGGGTTATTGCCAGCTTTTAAAATTAGGACATTTCACATTAAAAAAAAAAATCCAGATTACTGATTTCTCTAGCAACACAAGGTCCGAGTTCCTGCTTGGCAACAGGTAACTAAGGCTGAGTAGCAGCTGCCCTAGTTTGGAGGGGATGTGGGATTTCAAGTGCCAGAGCCCCACTGGAGGGCCTCTTGCCTTTACATTCCCTAACTGCCTGTACTAGACACTTGAATTAGTAATAAACATGTCTTTAAAATATAAATAGAATATGCCTTAAATAGATTAAAACATAATATAAAGAATAATATTGCATACAACATAACCACCTCTTAGCTTAAGTGATTACATATATTTTTTTAAATAAGTGAAACATTACATATACATTAACACTTCCTGTTTATCCTTTCCAAATCTCAATCATCTTTCTCCAACCATACAGATGACCACCATTCTGATTTTGGTCTTTATCATTCCCATGCATGCTTTTATTCTTACTTCTACTTTTGTCCCCATATAAATGACTTTTTAAAAATGTAAATAAGATCACAACTCCTTGTTTAACATTCTTTAATGACATTCTGCTGTGCTTTATAACAAAATCTGAGCTCCCTCTAACGCATAATTTCCAGTCTCAGATCTTACCACTCTCAACTCCCACTGTGGCTTATCAAAGCTGGAGGTTTCACCTCTATTGAGAATCTTCCCTGACCATTTTATCTAAAACAGTGCTTCTATTCTGTCTTGCCTTCCTATTTCCAGTTACACTGTAAAACATCATCCTGTTCGTTTTTCACTTGGGTGTGATTCACACATCACACTGTGCAATTATATCATTTGCATATTTGTTGTCTGTTTCTTCAACTAGAACAGAAACATGAAGGCAGGGTGTTTCTCTGTCCTGATCATGCTAGTTTCTCCAACTTAAACTAGGGCCTACCATATGGTTGTTAATCAATACTTTTTGAGTGAATAGATAAAAAAATCGTTCTTCCTTCTTCTTCCTAGTAATTATCCTATGTGTATGCTTCGTACTCTCTGATTCTACCTTGACTCCAAGGAAGAAAATTATCAGATATTGGAAAGTCAGTTAGGAATAAAGTTCAAATTTTTCTAGACAGCTATTTAAAATACATATAATTCCTTCAAAATTTTAGGAAGACAAGCAAATGCCTTCCCACTGAATGGGCAGCCTTTCTAGGTGAGCTAGCCCACAGGTTCTAGTCTAACTATATTAGTCTGTTTTTACACTGCTATAAATAAATGTTTGAGACTGGGTAATTTATAAACAAAAGAGATTTAATTGATTCACAGTTCTGCATGGCTGGGGAGGCATCAGAAAACTTACAATGATGGCAGAAGGCAAAGGGGAAGCAAGGCACGTCTTACATGGCAGCAGGAGAGAAGGGCAAACTGCCCCCTTTAAACCATCAGATCTTGGGATAACTCACTATCATGAGAACAGCACAGGGGAAACTACCCCCATCATCCAATCACCTTCCCCCAAGTCCTTCCCTCCACGTGTGGGAATTCGAATTTGAGATGAGCTTTGCATGGGAACACAAAGCCAAACTATATTACTAGCCAAGTTCTCTAGGGTTAATGCAACATTTTGGCTGTAGAACTATGCTCCCCACAGTAGTTCCATCCCTATTCCATAGATCTAGGCCTTTTATTGGCCATGGATAATTATGGAGGATCAAATCATGGTAGCTGAATCTTAGGACTGTCTTGTCATCCCCTTCTATTTCAGTGGTCTTTCCCAAGAACCTCCTTTACCCTCTATAGGTCTTCTCCCATAAATATTCAAGTTTATTTCTCTCCTGGAAGTAATGGTCCTCAAAAAGATTATAGGTTTAGCATCCCAGGCCTTTGCAACCTAAAACTTCTGCATTCTACCTTTAGACCCCAGAAAGTCGAGTCCTTAACAATATGGTGACATTCACTCACACTCTGGAGACTTTTCACATTCTACTTCAAATGCATACTTTCTTCTAGAGTACAAGAGGTCAAAAGCAAATTATACCTCTACTATACCAGCCAGAATGAATGGAGAAGCAGCCAGGATTGGGGTAGGGGATGGAACTAGAAAAACTAACTCCACGACTAGGAATAACAGGCACTGCCCAAAGGATATAATTAAGTCCACTATGGTACAGGAAGCCATTCATTCCTATGTTACAACTCTAGAAAGTATGGCTGGGGTGGGGTTTCAGGCAAAAAATTGATATTTGAAGTTTACCAAATGTTTGTGTTGTATCTAGTCTTGTAAGTGGCATCACATAAACTTTTTGAAAGAATAAGTAAAGAGTTGATAAGTCATCTGTCATTCACATCTAACCAGTTCAGCCAGTCATCCAGGATCCCTTCTCCTGCCATATGCCCCTCATTGTTTCAAGTTCAGCCTTATTTCAGTTGACTTTCCTCCCTTCAGTGTCTCAATTCCTCGCAGTGCTTCCTGACATTACACCCAAATCTTTGTTTTGATGTCTTCCCCGATCTTCAATCAAAAGTTACTTATTGGGCCAGGTGTAGGGGCTCATGCCTGTAATCCCAACATGTTGGAAGGCCAAGGTGAGAGGATGGCTTCACGCCAAGAGTTTGAGATCAGCCTGAGTAACAGGGCAAGTCCCTGTCTCTAAAAAATTTAATAAAATGGCCATGCATGGTGGCATGTTCCTGTAGTCTTTGACACTCGGGAGGCTGAGGCAGAAGGATCACTTGAGACCAGGAGTTCCAGGCTGCAGTGAGCTAGATCATACCACTGCACTCCAGCCTGGGCAACAGAATGAGACTCTATCTGTTTAAAAAAAAAGGGGGGGGGGCGCCAGGCACGGTGACTTACGCCTGTAATCCCAGCACTTTGGGAGGCTGAGGTGGGTGGATAACGAGGTCCAGAGATCAAGACCATCCTGGCCAACATGGTGAAACCCCATCTCTACTAAAATATAAAAAATTAGCTGGGTATAGTGGTATGTGCCTGTAGTCCCAGTTACTTGGGAGGCTGAGGCAGGTGAATCACTTGAACCGGGAGGCAGAGGTTGCAGTGAGCCAAGATCATGCCACTGTACTCCAGCCTGGCGACAGAGCAAGACTCCATCGCAAAAAAAAAAAAAAAGTTACTTATTCCTTTGTGTGACCCTATATGGTACAAACCATTAGTACAGTACATTTTAAGTCTGTTCCTTTCCTACCATACTGTATGTTCCTTAAAGTCAGGGACCCTGTTCTATTCATTGTTATACTGCTGTGGTTGAGCACAGACCTGGCACATGGTAGGTGCTGATTAAATGTTGATTAACAGAACCCAGTATGTGGTTTCTTACCTTGGGACTCCTCCCCCCGCCTCAAAAAAAAATCACAATCCCTTGAGCCTCCACCACAGTTGTCCCCCACCCTTCTCCCTTCTGTTGTCATCACTTCCATTACTCTCTGCTTCAACTGCCGCCTCAGAGGTTAAATATCTGGATTACTCCAGGCAAGCAAGGTATTCATATGGGATAAATAAATATGCTCTCTATAAGTTAATGTCCCTCAAGACATTTATTTTCTTTACCCGTGTTTCAGCATTCCCAATCTCTGAGACAGATCTTTTAACTTAAACATTGCCTCACAGCTGGCAGATCATCTCCAGACCTACTGAACTCCAGCTCACTGTGAAAGTCAATAATTCACTGGCCTAAAATATGAGCGGCAGGGCAGAGGGCTGCCCCTCTGCTGCTACAAGGAAATTTTATTTGAGAAACTCTAATTCTTAGTGATATATTTACTATATTCCCTTTTTCCCCTTTAACTTTATTGCCTCAACAGTAAAACCAAAGAGACTTTCAGTATTCAAATAGAGCAAGTCAGAAATTAAAAAAAAAAAAGTCAAATGGACAATGTAGGGGTTGCTATGCATTTGTCTTACCCTCAAAAATCTAAGTCCTATAAGGAAAAAAAAGAAACAGAAAGAAAACAGTTACTCTTGACAATAAAATAGATGCCAATTTCTGATGCAGAGTTCAGGGAGAAAAGAAAAAATGCAAACTTGGGACTTTGAGAAAAATTTTTGAAAGAGAGAAAGAATGAGATTTTCAGACCAATATGAAGCTAGAGCAATGCCAACGTAACATGGGATTAGTATCAGCGTAGTAAGAGCTGTCATGGTGAGGTTGGCTTCTCACACTGATAGCCAGTTGGCATTTAGTTTGAATGCAGTAAATGGGAATGGCGGGGAGTGTGGAGCATGGGTGGGACTGCATTAAGTGTCAGACAGAATAATCTGTAAGATGAATGCGGCTCAAATGTTATGTCTTACAAATTCTGGACTTAAGTGCAAGAAGAAACATGCTGCACTCAAGATTTCAGTCCCAGACACAGAGGCTAACTCACAGCAGAGCTAAACGAAGCTTCAGTTTTAGGCTCCCCTCTTTTACACAGGTCCCTTGCAAGGACCAATATCTAATTTGTATCCATTATTGCTTTTCTTTCCAAATGTTGCTCCCTATCCCCTACTACCAAATTGTATAAGCTTCAAACTCTAAAACATCTAGATTTTCCCCTGCCAGACAAATTAATTTTTAAGGAGTTTCCAAAAGATATTGATGAACATTGTAACAACATACAGGTTTTTAAAAGTATGTAAAGAACTGCAGGCTGGGTGCAGTGGCTAACACCTACAATCTTAGCACTTTGGGATCGCTTGAGTCCAGGAGTTCAAGATCAGGCAATATGGTAAAATCTCATCTCCATAATAATACAAAAAAAATTAGCCAGGTGTGGGTGTGCATATATGTAGTGCCAGTTAGTCAGGAGGCTGAGGTGGGAGGATCATCACCTGAGCCTGGGAGGTCAAGGCTGCAGTGGGCCATGATTGGACCACTGCACTTCAGCCTGGAAACAGATAGAGACCCTATCTCAAAAAAAAAAAAAAAAAAAAAAAAAGAACTGCAGTTCCAAAAACAAAAATGAGCGAATGAATACATAAATAAACAAATACACACATAAACTATATCATTTGATATTTACTTAGAAGCACATTTTTATAACCCCCAAGCAAGAGTTTAAGATGCTCTTTCCTTAAAGATATTATAGTGTAATTTAGGAATCAAGATATAGGTACATAAAAATAACTATGCCTTAATATTGAAAAATGGGAGGTATTCATTTAGCAAATATTTATTAATTGTGTCTTTGTGCCATACACTGCACTAGGCCTTGGAGATCCAACAGTTAATAATGCAAAATAATCAGCTTTCATGGAGCCTACAATCAAATGGGAAAGAAGTTGAAAAAGTAAATAAACGAATAAGTGGAATAATGAAAAGTTATAAAAGGTTTTGTAAAAAAAAAAAAACCCTCTCAGGTTACTAAGACAGCAGTTAAAGAAGAAACCTCTTTACCTTAGGCAGTAGTCAAGATTTGAGAAGGTAACACTCCTCAAGGAAGAGACAATCATGAAAAGAGATGAAAGGAAATACATTCTGGGCAGATGTGTAAAGACCTGAGGTGAGAAATAGCTCAACATTCTTGAGCAACAGAGGGAACCAGCATGGGTAAATACAGTAAGTGGCCAGACACACAAGATGAAGCAAGCAAATGACCCTTTGTATGCTCTGCTTGCAAATGGAGATTTTTGAGTATTTGCTGCATTACATCTCTTCCTTATCCTGGGAAGTGATGGGATTGAAAAGGTCATTTTTGTTCTTAGAACATAATAATACAAGATCTAACAAGATCTGCATCCCAAGAAATAGTGTACAAAAATTACAGTAAAGGAAGAAAAATTAAATATGTGTTGTTCTATAAAATTCTTATATCCCCTTTTGTGTCATACATATATGTATGTATGTGTGATGTGCGTGTATGTGTGTGTATATATGTATCTGTTGATCTGTGTTTTTATCCAGTTAGAAGATGGTGAAAGCCTACCTCTCAAAGTCCCAAATAAGAAATATTGTCACTGGATGTCAACACTATCATTTATGTGGATCATAAAAGAATGAGTAAGGCTGTACTCCACTCCCACCATTGGAAGAAATGAGCAACCATGTTCTGAGACTTAGTTACACATGAATCCTTTTTTATTTAAAAATTTATTTTTTTAAACAATTGTACATATTTATGGGGTACACAGTAATGTTTTGTACGTATAATGTATAGTGATTAGATTAGGATAATTTAGCATATCCATCATCTCAAACATTTATTTCTTTGTGGTGGGAACATTCAATATCCACCTTCTAGCTATTTGAAACTATATAATATAAATTATTATCTCCAATCATACCACCCTGCATGTGCCCAATCTAATGGATCTTGTTTTTTTTTTGTGGTGGGGGGAGGACAGAGTCTCACTCTGTCACCCAGGCTGCATGCAGTAGCATGATCTCAGCTCACTGCAACCTCTGCCCCCAAAGTTCAAGCGATTCTCGTGTCTCAGCCTCCCCAAGTAGCTGGGATTACAGGTGTATGCCACCATACCCAGCTAATTTTTTTATTTTTAGTAGAGACGAGGTTTCATCATACTGGCCAGGCTGGTCTTGAACTCCTGACCTCAAGCGATCCACCTGCCTCGGCCTCCCAAAGTGCTGGGGTTACAGGCATGAGCCACTGCGCCCATCCTGATGGATCTTATTTAATCTTCCTCTCTTAAGTTAGGGGAGAGAAGGGATAGGAACAGCAAGTACAATTGTCCAGAATTCTGATATTAAAAAAAGAAATATTTATCAGCTGAGGACTGAGGAACTGTGTGGGTAAATTTTCATTATTACTCAATATTAACTTGGATAAAAATAATAAAAGGAATTTTACTGAAAACCTTTTGGCTGACTTCTTTCTCTTGGAATTCTCTATCTCCATTTTGCTTCTTAATGAAAGAATTAGTTAATTCTAGCTCAATAATAAAGAGGTAGGCAGGGGTCTGATAACACCCGGTTTTGAAGCCAATGGCATGGAGAGTGGATTTTGATTTAAATCCAATGGAAAGCCACTGAAAAGTCTTAGCTTGGAAAATTATTTGGTTTAATTTATGTTTTAAGAAGCTGTATATTTTAAGAAGCAGCATAGGCAATAAGTTCTATGTAGGGAGATTAGTGTGTGCTGATTATAGAGAGGAGTGGAAATAAAACTGAGCCCTTAAATGACATGTGGAATTAGATAAGCAGGAAAAAGATTAAGAGAGGGTATTCATGGTAAGGGCAATGAAATGAGAAAAGGCTTTGAGATGGGCTGGGTTGGAAGAAAGTAGGGAATACCTACCTCACTGAGGTATATTAAATTCTGATCAAATTGTAATATAATCTGTTTATCAGACTAGGAACATTTAGGTAATAGGAGACAAGAAATTTCATATGTGTAATATAATGGAAGTAAAGCTTCAGAAACACAAATTTAATGGAAATGTGAAAAAAGAGTTCTTTAGAAAGTAGAGGTAGAGAAGGAAGTGAAAGACAAAAATAAGAAAAATCTGAGCAACAAAATAAAGCCTGAAGTAAAACATACATTTCTTTTCTTATTTCCAGTTAAAACCCAAAGAAGTTTGGCAAAAGTTGTGTTATTCTTTCAAAAGCTGACCGGGGGAAACAGAGAAGCAAGATCAGGATAAATGCAGCTGGGGCTAAGGCTAGCTGTAGGATGGTTCCCAAAGGAAGGTGGCATGAATCAAAATTACACTGAATTTGGCAATTTGGGCTTGGGTATAATTCGAGTTGATATTCAGTGAGTTTAAGTTGGAAGGTGGTGGCTGGTGGCTGCTGTCCTGTATATGTGTTGAAATAATCATTAGTCAGATATTAGTGTCAGGTAAGAATCCTACTGGGGATAAAGGAGAAGTTCCAGGAAGATACCGGAGGGTAGGTTATCTGTTAAACACATGATGGAATTTAGCAATTTACCACAGTCAAGTCAATATACAGATATCCCAGGTTGCATTTTGCAGTCCAGGTTCTACATTCAAATAGGTGAAATACTAATGAAATATCCCAACCACTGGGGAGAAAAGAGGCACCTATGATATTGAAAGCCTTAGTTCCAGTGCTCTCAGGATCTGAACAAATATGAGATTTCCTAATGCAGGGAAGTAGTATAATGTAAAAGAGTCCAAATACTGGGCTTACATCCTGAGTTCTGTCACTTACTAGCTGGGTGACAAGTTACAATCTCTCTGAGGCTCATTTTCTTTTTCTAAAATATATGGATACTGATACCTAAATGGCATGGTTGCTATGATAATGCTTATAAAAGAGCTTGATACAGAAAATGATTCAATAAATGGCAGGGAGTTTAGTTTGTTTTAAATAAATGAGGTAATTAGCAAAAATGGTCTAGGGCCTAGATCAAGTGTTACCCTGAAGTGTTATTACATAATCTAAGATATTTATTCATTTCCTCAGTGCTCTGAGATAGAGGTCACAAGGATAAAAGAACGTTGTGTCTCACTGGACTACAAATGAGCATATACTGATGGCAAATAATGAGGAACATTAGACATAATGGCTCAGAATGTTGAGTGAGTCCTTGGTGAGCCTGATCTATATGTTCCTCTCTGAAAAGCCATCTCATACATTTTAGAAAAGGCTGCTCAGAGTCCAAGGAGAAACTACTATAAGCATCAGCCCCGGTATGAAGACATTTGAAGAACGACAGAGCATCAGGTTACTTGGGCGTTGGTACAGAGAAAAAGTGTTTCACACTAATAAATCTGTACACAGAAAACCCAGCTATTCCCATAAGAGAAGGTACTGTAAAAGACTAAAATGACACTTTTAAGTTTAATGAGGGTAAAATCACGCTAAAAGTAAAGTTATTATGGAAAAAAATGGTGGGTATCGACCAAGTAATATAGTAGAGTTACTGAATTTGATCCTACAGGAGAGAGAAATGGTTGTTTACACAAGTCCTGTGTTCAGCTAGAATGCTGCATTTCCACCATTGTAGCACTTACCATTCTAGAATGTAATACATCACCTGTCTGTTTCCCCCACTAAATCCAAGTTCTATAACAGGATGAAGTCAATCTAACTTTACAGTTCCATCTCCAGGGTCTTGTACAGTGTTTGACAATAGCAGATTCAGCAAATACTTGATATTAAATGAGTAATCAAGCTAGTATCATGGAAGATACATGTAGAAAATGAGGTAAATACAAGGATTTTCAAAGGGAGAAAAAAAGATATGCAATGTAGCACATTGGAAGATATATTAAAAAATGGGGAATCAACTTCTCCATCTGTGCCCATGATGAAAAAAGAAAAGCAATTAAAAAAATATTAATTCTGAGTTGTGAGTATATAGGAAACTTTAAACTGTGGCCACAGCAGCTCAAAATCAGATTCAAGCTCAATTTATGGTAAAAACAGTTATCATTTTATTCTGGTTTATGACTTAAAAAGGTAAATATCATTGGTTGTTTTACATATAGGATCCAGTCTTGGCAAAATTTACAAGAAAAGGAGATAAATTCTTCCAGTATAAAATTCAAATGTAATCAAGCACAGTAAAAACAATATAGCTATTAATTCGGCACTGAATAAGACAAGACTCCAGGTCCAAAAATCTCACAGACTTTGACAAATGTGACCCATGGGCAATGCAAGATGACCAGGAGGTGTTGGAATTGGATGTACAGATCTATTGCTATATGTTACAGCTGGGTGATTTAAGAGACCCCCAAAGCTAATGAATATTACAAGGAACCAGAAACTCCCTTGACAGCCATGTATACATGTGTAAAATAACAAAGAATCTGAATGCAAGTGTTTGTACTTCATCACTCAGCCTGAAATTCTATCCAATTCATTCAAGCCCAGAGAAATGTGCAGCTTTAGCAAAAACCAGTCCATCTCTTGAAACAAAATATTAAAGTTACCACTGACATACCCACACTTTTAGCCATTCTTCATTTCAGATGTTCTTAATAAAACTCAGACACTGCAACTGATCAATCCATATTAAGGGATCAGCAATAGAACTTGACATTTCTTCTTGAAAATTACACATGTTAGTACAAAATCTGGGCATTTGCCACAGAGTTATTTTGTATTAAGTGAAAACTGCTGCTTAGAAGAACAAAAAATTTTGCCTGGAGAAAATTTGGAACTTTTTATCCAGCTTAATTTGATATAGAAATTCAAAAAATGAGATAGGATAACATATTGCTTTTTCTACACTAATATTTATCCACTAAATCAAACTACTTTTGCTGTTTGTGTCCTTGCAATTTCTTTGATACAGTTTATCCCACATTAAATCTAACTTTAAAACAACAAACTTTTTTGAAAAAGTAATAAAACTTAGCTTGAGGGAAAAATTGTCAAAGATTGGATGGACTGGGATAATTGGACAACCAGACACAGACTCTTTCTACAAAGACTGCGGTTTTATTGTGGATAGTTTATATCTTTTACCAAAATACAAAATATTATTATTTAACATCAATAATAATTGCAACTTATTAATTTCAGGCTGATATAATAGATGTTGGAATCATTGTTTAACATTACAATCATCGTTTTCAAGATCTGGACATTTAAAAAGAAGTTGTGTATCTACTGTAAGCCCTATCTCTTTAATGCATTCCTTAATATATACTGATTTGGACTGGCCAAAATGTCCACTAATACCATTAATCCAATCCAATCCACATTTGCACAGTTTACAAGACAAAAACACAAGCTCAAACTGAAATCTCATATTGGCAAAGTCACATTTAATGATAGTAGATTAGATCAGATGAGCAAAAGTCATGGGCATCAGTGTTCCATGAATCATAACAGCTGTCTTGGCTAGCCAAAGTTCTGCTTTGACCTCTCTCATCTCTTTTCTACTCAAGCTCTTGAGTTTAGAAAGCTTCAGAAATTAGTCCTAGATCCTCTTCTTTTTTTCTATCTAGACTCTATTCCTAGGTAATCTTAACCACTTAAAGAGATCTAAATTGCATCTCCAGCACAGACCATTCGCCTATACTCCAACTGCCTTTTACATGTCCACTTGGATGTCACATATCCATTTTAGAATCCATTCTTCATGGGGTTATATTTTTAAAATAGGAATGAGATCATGTCTCTTTTCTGGTTACACTTCTTTATTGGCTTCCATTTGTCTTATAATAGAATTCAAATGCCTTACCATGTCTAAAAGGCTTGCCTGATGATTTCTTCCTAATTCTTCACATCCTCTCTCATTGCTCACAGCTGTAGTTCCTCATAGTTCCTTGCAGGACCTAATGCCTTTGTGTTTTCCATGTCTTTACATTTGTTCCCGGGCTACTCTGTTTTCTCTGCAGTTGTTCTCCTGGGTTGTTTATTCTCAGCTCCCGAGCCAAGGTGCAAAGACAACCCTCTTAGAGCTTTTCACTGAGCACCTTCTTAAATCTTGTCCCATTTGTTCTTTCTCATCACCCAGATTTTTGTGGTCTCAGATTAGTGACAATCTGTGACTGCAGTCATCACTCAGTAAATAAGGGTGGTTGGTTCCATGACCCTTGCATATACCAAAATTGAACCATGTAAACTCAAGTCCCAGTCTGCCCTCCATATATACGCAGGTCTCACATCCCACATATACTCCATACTATAGATGAAGAAAACCCCACATAAAAGGGGACCCATGCAGTTCAAACCCGTTTTGCTCAAGGGTCAACTACATGTTATTTAAAAAAACACTTAAAATTCTATAAATGTGTGATTGTTTTCCCACACTTCCTCATTGTGCCACACTCTCTCTTCAACTGGATGCCTCCATTGTCTCCAGAAGGACTAGGGTTACCGTATCATGAAAGCAAAGAAGAGAGGGGTCAGCCTATTACAGCCACAGCAGCTATGGAACACAAAGCTTTTCATTTATAAGAGTGTCTTAAACAGAAAAGATTTTTAAGGAAAATGCTTTTCCCTAAAGTTCTGAAAGAGTTTCAGTGTATTCATCTATGATGACATTAAAAGAAAATAGATTGAAAAGTACTGATTGTTATAAACGAAGTATGAATGAAGAAGTGTGGAAAGTGTAAACGAAAGGTGAACTGAGGTGGATGTGAGGAGCCTTCATTAATTTGACCATTTTGCACAGGGTGAGTTAAAGGCAGGGAGAGATTGTAGGCCATTCTCCCTGCCTCTAAGACTCAGAACCAGACTTTCTGGGGTTGAATTTTTGCTTCTCCGTCTACTAGCTGAGACTTCAGCCAGGTGCCCTAGTTGTCTTATCCATAAGCAAAACTGAACTATATTTCTTACTTCATAGAATCTTGAGGATTATGATAGTTAATGTGTATACAGCACTTAGAACTGGATCTAATATTACTATTCATTTGATAATCTCTCATTCATTGTTTAAAACTGTGGTTAGCCTCATTGCCTCTTTGAAGGCTTTCTTTAAAGTTATCCTTTTCCTAATCTTCACCCCCCCAAACAAAATATGTGCCCCTCTGTTTTTTGTATTTACTTGAATTACTCAGTTTCGTGAAGAAATTTACTACCAATCCAAACATAAGAATGGGTGAAATTTTGCTAAATTACTTGCAATTCCAGTTAAAGGAACAAAGGCTTTTATGATGATAGCTTCTATCACAGTATATTTAAAATAAATTATGGAACTGTGGCATTTTAAATCCCAGATGAAGTTTATTTCCTTAAAGGATCTTTATCAGGCACACTGTTAACCTAATTTTTTTTAAAAAGAATTTGAGAGGATAATTTATATGCCATTCTCAAATGTTACACTTTCATAAACTAAAAATTCCTCTGAGTAATTTATTAGTGGGAGAGGCATTATACACCCTTCTTATATTCTGAATCTAATGTTAATGTCTCCATCTTACACTTATGGCAGCATTACAATAACAACATGAATTCATACTCCAGTTATACTCAATTGCATATTGTCATACCTTTTTCCTTCTGAGATTACCCTACTTAAAAGTACATCACATTGACTTGCAGAATCTCTAGAAATCACATTAATTAAGTGCACATGGTAAAATTACTTAGCATTCCAAGGTTTCTTCATAGTCTATACTTAGAGAATATATTAGCACAAATGAAGCAAGAAGAATTAAATAAACCATAAATTGAAGGCATGGTCACCTTTATTATTTTTTAGTGATTGAGATCTTGCTATTTTGCCCAGGCTGGCCTCAAACTCTTGGGCACAAGCAATCTTCCTTCTTAAGCCTCCTGAAGTGGCACTATAGGCATACATCACCATGGCAATGACATATTTTAAAACTGTGCACTAGAAGATAATGTAAACCTTTTACATTGTACAATCGCTACTAATCACTTACTGTAGAGAGGCTTTTTAAAATACACGCTGAATCAATAACTACAGAAATTCTTTATAATTTGTCTTTAACAAAGTGCTATTGATATATATATATATATATATATATGAAGAAAACTCCAGAGATTAAGTTTCTAATCATCAATGAGAATGATTGAGCTGTAATTTAAGTCTTTAAACAACAGAGCTATTTTAGCAATGTGTTGAATTTCTTCTTTGTCCTAGGTGTTAACATGCCAGTGATCCAAATAATTTCATTAACAAGATTAGGACCTTTTGTCTTATGAAAATTTCTTTCTTTTACTCACTCAGGTGTTGTAATTGTAAATGCAGAGTGTACATAAATATTCATTTCCTTTCCGAGTGATTATGTTGCAACTCCAAGTATACTGAGCATACCTTACAGTCTCTATTCTTGGAATGTCCTCCTCTTCCTACCTTTCTTGCTACAGAATAAATTTTCCTTCTGCATCGAGGCTCCCCCAAATCTCAGTTTTTCCTCAAAACTTCTCAACCTAAATGTGAATAAAATAATAATACCTTTCAATCTAAATATCACAAGGTGGGTAAGTTTAATGCAAAAATACAAATTTGTCTTTTTTTACCTGGTCCTCTCATTCCCCCACCCCAGTGATTCATTCCTGCTATACAGCTCTACCCTTTAATGGCCCCCAGCTTCTATTTTCTCATCAACTTTTACTTGCCTTGCATTCTATTTCTTCAGGGCTTTCTAGTGATGATTAGATCATATGAGAAACTTATTTGAGCTAATATAATATATGGAAGTAGCACTGCCTATGGTCTATAGGTATAAAACACATAATCTGAGAATGTATGGGCTCAAAGAGGGCAGAGATCATCACTCACCTGACACTGGAACTGGAACCAACTAGTCAGATTCTACAATTAGGAAAAGGCTTTGTTTCTAGTTTGTTTTATAGCTTAAGGTATATATTTTAAGTTTTGTTACTTTAAAGAAGACAGATTTAATGAGCAATAAAAACCTTCTTAGAGAAGGTTTTAAAAAAACCTTTAAGTCTTTAAAAAACACAGTTAAAAAAAAATCCCATGGAGTAGAGAGATGTTGTAACTAAAATGTAATGAATTACAATTAAGTAAGTAGCCATTGTAATACATGCTTTCTGATTAGATATTACTTTCCTTGAGCATGTTTTGACACATCAACTTAAAGGCCAAGTGACTTCATTCTTCCCATCATGGCAATTTCCCAGCATAACACACCCTGGAATGTATTATTGTGGTTTCAAAATGAACTGTGTAGGGGCAATTCTGTCATAATTAAGATGTTTTGCAGAAAATAATAAGGTACCTGTTAAAATATTGAGTGAAAGTTAATTCTAATTATAAGCATTGACATGTGGAAAGTTAGGTACATAAATATATATAATTTAATACACTTTTTACATTATTTTATATAGTTATATATACATGTCATGTTTTATATATTATAAATAATTATATGAACATTATAATTTTAAATTACATTTTAATTTACTCCAGATTTAGTTCACACTCCGCAATTTATTTAGTTGGCATACTATTTCTTAAATATACAACTTCTGAGGAGACAGATGGTTGAAGAACAAAATAAATGAAGTTTTCAGAATTTTTAAAAGGAAATAATCTAACAGCTATGGTAGTGTAGAGATTAATAAGCAAGTTCTCACATTGCTGGTGAAGATGTGTATTGTTAAACTATTTTCTAGAGGCCAATTTTGTCTTTATAGTGAATGCCTTAACTCTAGATAGATTAAAGATTTAAACATGAAGTCTAACACCATAAAAACTCTAGAAGAAAACCTAGGCAATACCATGCAGGACATAGGCATAGGCAAGGACTTCATGACTAAAACAGCAAAAGCAATGGCAACAAAAGCCAAAATAGACAAATGGGATCTAATTAAACTTAAGAGCTTTTGCGCAGCAGAAGAAACTATCAATAGAGTGAACGGGCACCAACAGAATGGGAAAAAATTTTTGCAAGCTACCCATCTGACAAAAGGCTAATATCCAGAATCTACAAAGAACTAAAACAAATTTACAAAAAAAAAAAAAAAGAAGAAAAAAGAAAAGAAAACACCATCGAAAAGTGGGCAGAGGATATGAACATACACTTTTCAAAAGAAGACATTTATGCAGCCAACAAATATATGAAAAAAAGCTCATCATCACTGGTCATTAGAGAAATGCAAACCAAAACCACATCGAGATATCATCTTATGCCAGTTAGAATGGCGATCACTAAAAAATCAGGAAACAACTGATGCTGGAGAGGATGTTGAGAAATAAGAACACTTTTACACTGTTGGTGGGAGTGTAAATTAGTTCAACCATTGTGGAAGACAGTGTGGCACTTCTCTCAAGGATCTAGAAATAGAAATACCTTTTGACCCAGCAATCCCGTTACTGGGTATATACTCAAAGGATTATAAATCATTCTAGTATAAAGATGCATGCACACGTATGTTTACTGCAGCACTGTTCACAACAGCAAAGACTTGGATCCAACCCAAATGCCCATCGATGATAGACTGGATAAAAAAAACGTGGCACATATACACCATGGAATGCTATGAAGCCATAAAAAAGGATGAGTTCATGTCCTTTGCAGGGACATGGATGATACTGGAAACCATGATCCTCAGCAAACTGACACAAGAACAGAAAACCAAACACCGCATGTTCTCACTTGTAAGTGGATGTTGAACAATGAGAACACACAGACACAGGGAGGGGAACATCACATACTGGGGCCTGGGTGGTGGGGGACTAGGGGAGGAATAGCAGGGGGTAGGGAGATTGGGGAGGGATAACATTAAGAGAAATACCTAACATAGACAACGGGGCAATGGATGCAGCAAACCAGCACCATGGCATGTGTATACCTATGTAACAAACCTGCACAATCTGCACATGTACCCCAGAACTTAAAGTATAATAAATAAATTTTAAAAAAAGATGTATGAAGCACAAAACATGTGTCAGGTTAGTTTAAAACAAAAACAAAAAACAAAAAACTGTGTATACCTTTTTATCTAAAAAATCACTTCTAGAGTTTCCATCCTAAGGAAATAATTAGATAAAAGTATAAAGTTGCATATACAGAAATGCTTATCACATTAAAATAATGAGCAATCATCTAAAACTACAAAGAGGGCCAGGTGCTGTGGCTCATGCCTGTAATCCTAGCACTTTGGGAGGCTGATGGGGGAGGATGGCTTGATCCTAGGAGTTCGATACCAGGCCAGCCTGAGAAACAGAGTGAGACCTTGTCTCTACAAAAAATAAAAAAATTCCCTGGGTGTGGTGGCATGCACCTGTGGTCCTAGCTACTCGAGATGCTAAGATGGGAGGATTGCTTGAGCTTGGGAGATCAAAGCTGCAGTGAGCTGTGATCACGCCACTGCACTCCAGCCTAAGCAACAGAGTGAGACTCTGTCTCAAAAATAAATTAAATAAATAAACAAGTAAAAATAAAAGGACAGAAAGAGGGTCTGATTAAATATATTATCGTATATAGGTACAATGAACAATTTATGCTTTAAAATGATTATCCAGATTATATATGCTAACATAGGAAATGTTTATATGTGTTCAGTGAAAAAAATCAGATTACAAATATTATGTGTAGTATGACCCATTTATATTTTTTAAATACACATTTATACATGCATAAAGTGGACCCTGGACAATGAATATGGAGGTTGGGGACTCTGTCCTCCTGAGAAGTCAAAAATCCATGTATAACTTTTGATTCCCCCAAAACTTTATTAATTGCTTACTGTTGACCAGCAGCCTTACTGATAACAGAGTCAATTAACACATATTTCATACATTATATGTATTATATAGTGTGGTCTTATAATAAAGCATACTAGAGAAAAGAAAATTAATAAAACCATAAAGAAGAAAAAATATATTACCTATTCCTTAACTGGAAATGAATCACCATAAAAGTCTTCATTCTCCTCATCATCTTCAATGTGAGTAGGCTGAGGAGGAGAAGGAAGAGGTGGAGTTTGTCTTGCTGTCTCAGGGTAGCAGAGGCAGAAGATGGGGAGAAAGTGAAAGGGGAGGTAGAAGAGACAGGCATATTTGGTGTAACTTTTATTGAAAAATGTCTGTGTATCAGTGAACTCTCACAGTCAAACCTGTGTTGTTCCAACCAGTATATAATTCTGTTTGCATGTGTGTGTATGCACTTCTTCATGCATGAAGAAAAGTTCGCATTCACAGCATCCTTCAGTAGAATCTTCCATAATGAAGGACTCCAAAATGGTGGTCTCTAGCCATTCTTATGGCTCTGGAGCACTTGAAGTGTGGTTAGTGAAACTAAGAAACTAAGTTTTTAATTTTAGTTACTTTTAATTGAAATACTATATAGGGCTAGTGGCTACCATACTGGACAGCACAGATTAAGACGGTCATACACCATGATGTTAATACTGGTTATGATTTACTATTTTTTTTTCTTTTTGTGTATTTAATTTTTAAAGTTTGCTAATGAATATGTATTACATATATGACAAGAATAATGGTTCCTTTTTGGGGTATTTGGGGGAAATCTGAGCATAGGTATAGTACTCTGAAGAACTGGACTTGAGCACTAGGTCGGCCATTTATTTGCTATATTAATTTTTACTTAAAGTTTTTAAGCCTATGTAATACCTGCAACACTTCTTATGATATAAATCATTTCATGGTGCTTTTTATTCAATTATCTAATGTTGTGGTCGATGTCTTCATTTAGGGAAAGTTTACAGTAAAAAGCATCATCTTAGAATTTCCATGTGGAAAAGGAAAGAATAGAGAAAAAAGAAATGTAAGATATTGAAATCAACTTATGATGTTTATAAAACATAAATTGAAAACTAAAAGCTTGAATAGAGTGAAGTAAGAGTGGGCACATTTACCAAAAGCAAATGAAATTACTTGAGGTAGAGTTACGAATGTGAATGAAGACTTTGGTATGTGTCTTATAGCTAACTATTAACCATCTAAATAAGATATAATAAAAACAAAAACATTTGTTTAAGAATATCTCATTGATTAGATGAGTTATCCAAAACATTAATAGAAGTCATACACTCTGATTTAATTAAATTTCACTAATTAAATTTTAAAATCCACAAGACTGTGTAATAAAAATACGGCATTTTCTATGTCCAGTATATAATAACACAGTAGTTGAAAAGCAGTTCTCTGTGTTTTAAAAGGATGGTGAAGAATGTTCTCAAGACAATATTTTGTAAATTTAGAAGAACCCTTGTCAAAGAGTTCTTAATTCAATGAAAACGGTCATAGCTTCATGAGGTCAACAGAAATACCCTCATAGTGGTACTTAAAAAAAGAAACTTTAAAGCAATGGCTTATCATCATGTCATATGAACACAAAATTATGAATTTTATACATAAAATTAAATCAGGCATAGAATATAATGGAACTTGGAAGCTGAGATTTAAAGAAATTCAAAAAGCTCTGTCTTCAATTGTCTGTTTTTTTTTTCTTTAAAATGTCCATAGGGAATAATGTTTTAAAAGACTACTGAATGTGTCTTAGAATATTTCTGTAATATTCAAATAAGAAGCCAAAAGAAATGAGCTATAATTGTGAAGAAAAAGAGATATTTATTAAAAATATGAAGAGCCAGAAACTAAGAAATGTCCATAGGGAATAATGTTTTAAAAGACTGTTAAATGTGTCTTAGAATATTTCTGTAGTATTCAAATAAGAAGCCAAAAGAAACGAGCTATAATTATGTAGAAAAGTATATATTTATTAAATATATGAAGAAACAGAAACTAAGTAAAATATCTTAACTCTCCTAATGATTATTTTCAAGTGTTATTTACTTTTAATATCTGCCTCGGAAAAAGTCATTTCATTTGTGATCTGATTCTTCTATGTGGCTACAAATGCATGAAAGACCAAAGGACTGCACTAAAACAGATGAAAAAATAGATACTTTTCTAAACTGAAAGTTTTCCAATTTGTAAATTTCAATTATTTCCTCTTAGGTTTCTTAAGGAATTAGCTGAAGACATCATAAGCCACTAACAATTATTTCCAAGACCTGGGGGGACTGGGCAGTTGCCAATGGGCTGCTAATTGTAAGTGCTTATAACCACAAGCAGGGAAAATAACAATATTAGAAGTTACAGATTCATAACATCAACTATATAACTCAGAAAATATTGATAAATACTTCAGAAAAATAGGTTTGTAGTCATTTAGACAATGAATAAAGGACAATTTGAGTCTTGTTTCTCTGAATATTATTGAAATGACCATAATTATTACGTTTTTGCATTTGAGCATGAGATGCTAATATTATAGAATTTTATGGTTTATAAAGTATTTTACATGTCAGTTTTACAGTTTTGCCTTTTTATCATAAAAGTATGATAAAAGATTGATTAAAATGAGAAAACCAAGATAAATTAGTAAATTTATCTAAAGGAGATGATATTGGTAACGCTTGAAGCTAAGATCTTTTGGCCTTTTATGACCATTCTGAGGCAGAATCATACCAAGTACATAGCTGTTGATCGAGGTGCCTTTTCTTCATGCATTACCAGGGTTAGGGAATGAAGGCCTGATGAATCTTGTTTTTTTTTACCCCCGTCCCCCAACAATTGCATAGGCAGTGTGGGTACTTCCTGGTACCCAATTATTCTTGCTTCAAGGTAACACTCAACCATATGCCCCTCTGTTTGGAATAGAGGAGATTATTAACGTAAACTTAAAAAATAAACTCCAGTCTAGACCTGCTGATTCTTTTAACAGCATACACCATATCAAACCCATATGTAAGCATTATTATAAACTGCTATTCTGAAATGTCAGGAAACTATTGTCCCAGGGACAATGAATCATTAGAGCCAATAATTACTTAGTTTTAAAACAAAAAATTGCAACAGGAAAGAGATATTTCGCATGTCACTTGCAATTTGCTGGTTCTTCTCTGTTCTTGAGAATTCTTATACCAAAAGGAAAAAAACAACTATACCAGGCAAATGAAAATTCAGTCTAAAGTTGATCAATAAACTCATCTATGGTTTTACAACACCAATGCAGACAATTAGTCTGGGACTCTCTGGATCAAAAATGAAATGTAAGGTAAAGCTGCATTTACTTTTCATGTTTTTCTTTGTGATTATCAAATTACATCCTTGCTTTCAATGTCATCCACAGAAATGTTTTCATTTTCTCTTGAACAAGTAACGGTTAAAGACCAGATAATGATTTCCAAGATTTCCCACATCGTTAAAACCTTCTTACTCGTATGATGGCACACATGATTATCCGAAAGGGTCAACCGTCTCCTTATTTCTCAGGAACGAGGCTAGTCATAATGGAAGCATGTTTACCCCTTCTCCTATCTATGTAGAGAAAATTTCACAAAGGCCATTTCCAACCTCTAAAATAGTAACAGTCACATTGGTGCCAAGAAACATTTGATTTGGTCAGGCCTGTTTCTGCAGGGGTAAAGTTGAAATCTGGCAAGTTTGAGTTGTGAAGAAGCCAATCATTCTTTATAATTGTGAGAGAATATATATTTATTTTCTTTATAGGGTAGAGAAACACAAAAGTAACTTAATCACATATTTAATAAGTTATTTTAATTTTCATTTTACTCACTCGTAATACCACTAACAGTGATCTTATTGAAAGAGTAAGCATGCAACAAATGTAGAATTAATGTTCAAATTTGAATCAGCTTTTTTTTTTGACAGGGTCTCACTCTGTCGCCCAGGTTGTAGTGCAGTTACTCGATCTCTGCTCACTGCAGACTAATTTCTCAGGCTCAAGCGATCCTCTTACCTCAGCCTCCCAAGTAGCTGGGACTACAGGTGCTCACCACCATGACCAGATAATTTTTTTTGTATTTTTTGTAGAGACAGGGTTTCATCATGTTACTGTTACTCTTTTGCATACTTATTCTTTCAGTAAGATCACTGTTAGTGGTATTACAGATCTGAGTAATATGAAAATTAAAAGGCTGGTCTCAAACTCCTGGAGGCAAGTGATCACTCAGTTTCACTTCCCAAAGTGTTGGGATTATAGGCATGAGCCACTGTGTATGGCCTGAATTAGCTTTTAATGTTTGAATATCTTTTGAGCATTTATTATGTGCTTTGCAGTAATGCTTTAGCTACATTATGTGGGTTACCCCTCATTAATAATCTTGAGTTAAGGAAAAAAAAGGATTATCTATGTTACACATATATACTCTACATCAGCATTCCCTATTATGTTCCATAGATTATTAGTTTTAAAAAAACATCCAGTGAAAATGGGAGCCCTGTGGTCAAATGTTATCTCCTCTTAGACATTTAAAACAAGACAAAGATGTTCCTTTTACTACTTCTGTTCAGTGTTATCCTGGAGATTCTAGCCTGTGAAATTAAGCAAAAAAGATGTACAGTTACTCAAGATCAGAAAGGAAGAAGCAAAACTTTATTTGCAAATGCCATAATTACCAATATAGAAAATCCTACAGTGTCTTAAAAAAACGCTACCAGAACTTAGAAGTGAGTTTAGTCAGCTTGCAAGATAGAATATCAATTATACAAAAATCAACTGTTTTTCAATACTAACAACAAACAATTGGAAGTTAAAATGTAAAGGAAACCATTTATATAACTTAGAAACAAAAGTCAAATATCACGTTTCTCACTTATAAGTAGAGACTAAGCAATGGGTACATCTGGATGTATAGAGGGAAAAAATTACTTTTCATGTTTTTCTTTGTGGTTATCATTGGAGATAACCAATCTCCAGGTTAACATTGGAGACTCCAAAAGATGGGAGGTGGGGGGTAGTGAGGAATAAAAAATTACCTATCGAGTATAATGTACGCTATTTGGATGACGAGCACTAAAAGCCCAGACTTTGTCACTACACAATATATCCATGTAACAAATCTGCACTTTTAACCTCTACCTCTATTTATTTTAAAAAACATTAATGATAGGCTGTTTTTCTATCAGTGAATGCAAGTGTATGACAAAGAAGTATCTTTGTAAGCTAGACTTTAGAATATGTTATTAGAACATGTTTATTTCTCCATTGGGTTCTATTAAGCCAATCAGAGAAATATAATAAGAAAAGGCAAATATAAGCCTGCTTTCTTTACAAAAAATTAAAAGAAACTATTTACAATAGCATAAAAAACATAAGACATTTAGGATATGTATTTTGAAGGTATAGGGAGGTTTACAGGCTGAAAACTACAAGACACGAATTAGAGAAATTAAAGAAGACCTAAGTAAGTGGAAACATATACCAAGTTCATGAACTGGAATTTCAATATCATTAAGATGTCATTTATCCCCAAATTCACTTTTGGATTCAACAAAATCCCAATTAAAATCCCAGAAAACTTTTCTGCAGAAATGAACAAGCCTATTTAAAAATCTGTATAAAAGTACAAAGGACCTTGAGAAGCCAAACCATTTTGGAAAAGAATAAAGTTGGAGAACTCACACTACCTGATTTCAAGATGATAATGCTGTAAAGCTACAGTAATCAGTGCAGGGCAGTGGCCTAAAGATAAACCTATATAAAAAAAAATAAAACCTTTTACAAAAGTGGCAAGAAAATTCAATGGGAAAATAGTTTTTTCAAATAATTACCATATAACCTAGTAATCCCACTCCTAGGTGTTTTCCAAAGGCAATGAAAACGTTACGTCCAAACAGAGCTCTGTTTATGAGTATTATAGCAGCTTTATTCCTAATAGCCATAAACTGAAAACAACCCAAAAGCCCACCAATTGCTGAAAGAATAGATAAGTTGTAGTATATTCATGCAACTTAATACCACTTAGCAATAAAAAGAAGGAATTAATCACTGATACATGCAACATCAAGATGCATCTAGAAATACTATGGTAAGTAGGAGAAATCAGACACAAAAGCTACAAAACAAATGATTGTATGACAGTTTGGAAAAGACAAAACTATAGGGCCAGAAATCATATCAGTATTTGCCATGGGCTGGGGACAGGGATAGGTTAATGACTACAAAGAAGATGGAGATAATTTTTTGGAATTATGTAAATGTTCTATCTCTTGACTGTGGGAGTGGTTATACAGTTGTATACTTTTGTCAAAACTCAAAAGAATTATACATTTTAAACGGGCAAATTTTACTTCAGGTAGATTGTACTTCAAAAAATCTAATAAGATAAAAAAGGCTCAGAAATGCTTCAGCAAGAAACTGGTCCAAATGCTTTTCTAATTCACAATTTTCTAAGATTATTTGTTATTTAAATTTTATTTGCTACTTCTTTTATCATCCTGTAGAAGTCTCTATCATGCTTAATATATTAATTCTGGAATGTTAATCCAAAAGATACTTACTGCTACAGTACATACAAATAGGCAACATAATAAATAATCATAAAAAGAAAGTTTCTTAATTTTAGGATTATAGATAAGAAGGAAAGTTTCTTAAAGTAATTTTTAGGATTATGGATATAATAGAGGCATAATATTCCATACGTTTGAGTACTACCTATAGAGAAGCAGTATAGAATAGTTCCCAAGAGAAAATTATTCACATTTAAGGAATGTCTACTACTTGATACCGTAAGAGCTGTTGAGAACACAGAGCTAAAAGACACATTTCTCGCCTTCAGGTTGCTCAGCAATAAATGTAGGAGCAAGGCAAGCCAACTGATATTGAAAATTAAGCATAATGAATGAATACTAGAGGTGTTTACATAGTTACATGGGAGCACTCAAGAGGTACCTACAGTTCTAACTCAGAGGAGCAGGCAAGGAACGGCTTAAAGAAAGTTTCCTTGAGGTAGTGTCTGAATGAGGTCTGTTGGCACAGGTTGACTTTAGGTAGTTACAGAAAGCGGGGGAAGGGAGAGAGGAACACTGCAGCAGAAGAAAAAACAGGTACAACATAGGGGATAGGACCTTTGAGAGAAACCTGAAGTGGTTCTCCACTGTCGGAATACCATGATTTTTGTGGAGATTTTAATGAGGGCATGACTTGAATTTGGATTTTAAAAGGCAATTCTAATTGCAATATAGAAATGTTTGGATAGGTAAGACTAAAACACAGAAACCAGGTAGAAGGCCTATTATGGTGTTTGAGGTAGAAAGACACTACGGGTGGGTATTAATGAACATGGAAAAGAGGAGACATATGATAGAAATATTTAGAAGCTAGATATGATACTAGTTGAACACTGAGTGAATATTCAGAATGAGGTAGAATAAGGGGTTCTTTCTGGGTGCTGTGAAGAAAACACAGAAGTAAAGTTCCAGATAAGGATTCTTCTCAAATTACTAGCATGATACATAAAACAATATTCATACATTTTTATTCTTTAAAATTTTTATTCCCTATAATTCTCTTACAATGTTCCATAGGCAAGAGATTCCTAAAAACTGTTTGTTAGATCAATGAACAAATGAACAAACTAGAACAGTGAAGACCTAAATGTTAATAATTTCAGATTCCAGGAATAGGCAGACAAGAGGGAATTTTTAAATAGAGTTTCAAAAAACTACAATTGTTTCCAAGGCTCAGAAAATGCAATTTCTTCCAAAGCCCTATGAGTCAAATCATATGAAACACTTTATTTTTTTGTGTTTACTTTTTATTGATTTTCCCCAGCTTTATTAAAATATAGTTGACAAATAAAATTATATATATTCAAGGTGTACAATGTGATATTTTGATATATGTATACATTGTAAAACCATTAAACCAAGCTAATGAACATATCTATCACTTCACATACTTAGTTTGTGGTGAGAACATTATAAAACCTATTCTCTTAGCAATTTTCTTATATATATATATATACGTATATATATACACGTATATATATATATACACGTATATACACGTATATATACGTATATATATGTATATATATATATACACACAAACACAAACACACACACACATACTTTTTTTTAATCTCACTTTAGGTTCTGGGGTACATGTGCAGAAAATGCAGGATTGTTGCATAGGTACATACATGGCAATGTGGTTTGCTGCCTCCATCCCCCCATCACCTATATCTGGCATTTCTCCCCATGTTATTCCTCCCCAACCTTCCTACCCCCCACTGTCCCCAGTGTGTGATGCTCCCTTCTCTGTGTCCATGTGTTCCCACTGTTAATTTTCCTTGCCCAGCCTATCATCAATAGGCATTTTGGTTGGTTCCAGGTCTTTGCTATTGTAAACAGTGCCACAATGACCATATGTGTGCATGTGTCTTATAATAGAATGATTTATAATCCTTTGGGCTTATACCCAGTAATGGGATTGCTGGGTCAAATGGTATTTCTAGTTCTAGATCCTTGAGTAACATAGCAAGACCCTGTCTCAAAAAAAAAAAAAAAAAAAAAAAGTAGGATGAAGGAATAATCAGAGTATTCTAAATGCTGTTGTCAGGGAAGCTCTCATTAAGAAGGTGACTTTGGAGCAAAGAGCTGAAACAGGAGAGGGAACAAGTTATGGAATGATTGGTGGGGGTACGCTGGTGAGGAGGAGGATGGGAAGATGAGAGACACAGGAAAGTCATCTTTTAGGCAGCGCAAAAGCTTTGAGGTAGAATCATTTCTAGCATTTTTCATGAACAAGAGGCTAGAACGAAGAAACCAGTAGGGCTGGAGCAGAGGGAAGGGGGGAAATTAATAGGCAGTAAGAATAGCAAGTTATTAGCAGTTTGCTGTAAAGCATTATATTCAGGCCTGACATAAAAGCTGTTGGATGATTTCTGAGTAAAGAAATAATGTGATCTAACTTAACTTTTAAAGGGTCCACTCTGGCTTTTGTATTGACTATAAGAGGACGAAGTGAAGCAGGAATCAGTTAAGAGGCAGTTGTAATAATCTGGGTGAGAGACAGATGTGGTAAGAAGTGGTTAAATTCTAGATCTATTTTAAAGGCAGAGCCAATAGGATTTGTTGACAGGTTGGATGTGGGGTATGAGAGAAAGACAATAAGGTTTTTGGTCTGCACACCTGAAAGGATGGAGTTGTCAACAATGAGGAAGGGGTGACTGTGGGAGAAGCTGGCTTAGAAGAGGCTGGAATAATGGAATAGCAGGAGTTCAATTTTAATCATGTTAAGTATGAAATGTTTATCAGACAACCAATTGGGGGTTTTAAGTAGGAAGTTGGATACAAGAGTCTGAAGTCAGAGGAGAGGTCTATGCTGGAGACACAAACCTAGAAGTCACTAGCCAAAAGATGGCACATAAAGCTATGAAACCAGGCTGCATGTAGTGGTCCACACCTGAAATCCCAGCCCCTTGGGAACCCAAGACAGGAGGATTGCTTGCACCCAGGAATTCAAAACCAGCATGGGCAACGTAGGGAGACTTTGTCTCTATCAAAAAAAAATAGTTATGGAACTGGATGAGATTATTGAGAGTAAATACAGAGAAGATGTCCAATGACTCAGCTTCGGGGCATTCTAAAAATGCCAGGCCAAAGGAACAAATAAAGGAGTTTGAGAAAAAGTGGCTAGCAGGCCAGGAGGAAAACCAAGAGAATATCTTGGAAGCCAGTTTAAAATGCTGCTCATAGATCAACTAAAATGAAGACTGGAAATGAACCAGTGGATTTAGAAAGATGAAGGTCATTTCTGTCCTTGATACAACATATTTGGGAGATAGAGGATACAAAATTCTCATATGAGTGATAACAACATGTTTTATGCTTATTAGCCAAGAGAAAAGGAAATGAAGCAGGAGAGAGAAGAACGGCTGGAATGATGGCCTGGGCTGACTGAAAGGCTTGAAGTCTAGTGAACAACTACAGAGGTTGGCCTTATGTAGGAGCATAAACAACTCACAAATAAGAATAAAAGCCAGAATATATGTTTAGAGAAAACAGCTTATGCTCACTTACTACTACTATTTTTCTTATATATATATTTTATGTTTGACATACATTTATTATTTTAAAAGTAACTTTTCTTTTGGTTTTACTACTGTACATATTTTATTTTTATATGTAATAAAACAATGGCTTTGTGGCTTTCTTACTTTCAGTCCAAAAAGCCTTTCTGAGTTCAAGCAATTCTAGTGTGCCATTACACTACTTCAAAAGGCAGAAATAATTTGAATTCATAGAAGACATTCCAAGCTTCTTCACTGTTTTCCTCAACCATGAAAAAAGTAACCAATATATCTCATAAGGGTATTCCATGAACAGAGATATGCAGGGGTATGAGAAGGATAATACTCTTTTTAGTCTGTATTATTTATCCCATAAAATAATATACCCCAGGGTAATATAATACTCTAGAGTAAATAATATACAGGGAGACAATATTTGGCATTTGTTATATTCAGGCTAAATAAAATATACTGGTCTTTTTTATGATGCATCATTTAGAGCAAGTAAGGTGATATCAGTAAATTACGCATACTTTTCAAATATTTTCAGTGATTCATCAGTAATCTAAATATTACTACTATTAAGATGGGGTTTCACTCTGTTGCCCAGGCTAGAGTGCAGTGGTATGATCAAAGCTCACTGGAGGCTTGAACTTGGCTCAAGTGGTCCTCCTGCTTCAGCCTCCCAAGTACGTGGGACTACAGGTACAAGCCACCACATCTGTCTAATTTCTTAAAAAAAATTGTAAAGATGGGGTCTTGCTTTGGTGCCCAGGCTGGTCTGGAACTCATGGCTTTAAGTGATCCTCCTGCCTCGGCATCCCAAAATGCTGGCAACAGGTGTCAGCCATCACACCTGGCTCTAAATATTATTAATGACCTAAATAAACTAAAATACCAGAAACTAGCATAGGGTCTCACAAATTCAAGTTATATCTTAAATATAAATGGGAAACATTAGTTTTTAAAAAGTTACTTCATATAATTCTATTTGTAATGTACTTTTTATGTGTGTGTGTGTATATATATATACACACATATATATACATGTATATATGTATACGTACATACATGTATATATAGTCAGTTACTATTCAGCTACTTTGCATAATAGCTGAATATAAGCTTTTAATGTGGTAAACTTAGTTAAAAAAAAAAAGCAAATCCCACATGTGCTTGCTATTGTTGGCACTACTGAATGTATGACTAGATAGCAGTTTTTTGATGAGATATAAAACATCACCTTATCTTTTATTAAAATTTAAACAAAAACAAACACAACTAAAAATAAAGTAAAATAAAACATTAAATGAGGCTGGGTGTGGTGGCTTATGCCTGTCATCCCAGCACTCTGGGAGGCCAAAGCAGGAGGATCACTTGAGCTCAGGAGTTTGAGACCAGCCTGGTCAATAAAGTGAGATCCTGACTGTACAAAAAAATTTTTTTAAATTAGCCAGGTGTGGTAGCACATGCCTGTAGTTCCAGCTACTTGGGAGCCTGAGGCAGGAGGACTGCGTGGGTCCAGGAAGTTGAGGTTGCAGTGAGCCATGTTTATGCCACTGATCCAGCCTGGATAAAAGAGTAAGACCCTTTCTCAAAAAAAAAAAAAAAAAAAAGAAAGAAAGAAAGAAACAAAACATTAAATTAATAAAATTAACCAATCTTTTTCTATTTCTAGAAAATAATCCATGGATATCAGTAAAATTAATTTTTAAGAAAAATGCATTTTATCTTAGGACAGCATGTGCCACTGACTTAATTATATTTTTCTTTCCCCTTCTTTTTTTTTGGGTCTTATATAGTGTGTTAGTTTGTTCAGGCAAATGTAGCAAAATACCACACACTGGATGGCTTAAACAGAAGAAATTCATTTTCTCCCAATTCTGAAAACTAGAAGTTCAAAATCACGGTGTCTGCAGGGTTGTTTATTCTGAGGCCTCCCTCCCTAGCTTGTTGATGGTCCTCTTCAATGCCTTCACATGGTGTTCCCTCTGTCTGTGTTGTCTGTATTCTAATCTGCTGTTCTGGTAAGGACACCATCATGCTGGATTAGGGCTAATATGAACCAACTCATTTGAACTTAACCATCTCTTTAAAGGCCCTATGTCTAAATACTGACATATTGTGAGGTAATGAGAGTTGGGACTTTAACATGTGAGTTTTGGGGAGACACAGTTTGGCCCATAAATAAGACAGTATACTTAGTAATAGAGAAAATGCATGACTTAGAAAAGGCCTTAAGATACGTAGTCATCATATTTTGATTAAACAGTAGCTCCATCAAATTAATTCCTTGGAATTCATTTTATTATAATAATTAGAATGTTCATTATTTATCATTTTAAACAGAATAATCACTTTGTGTTTTTTAAAAAACCAAAACTGATTTTTAGACTACACATTGCTTTATAATTTATGAGGAGTTTTTCTCTTTTTATTCTTTTTTGAGTCTAGCAACCCTGTTAAATTGGTACTCATAACAATCTAGAAAAATATGGCTAGGTCTAAAATTTTGTTTTCCTATTCTTCACTCAAATGGCCATTTAAAAGGTCTCACTGTGTTGTCCAGGATGGTCTTGAACTCCTGAACTCAAGTGATCTTCCTGCTTTGGTTTCCCAAAGTGCTGGGATTACAGGCATGAGCCACTGCACCCAGCCTAATTCAATGTTCTATTTTACTTTATCCCTAATTGTGATTGTTTTGTTTTCATTTAGCAGATGAAAATTTATATGCATGACAATTTGGGAGACTCAAAAAATCAGCAAAAATTATAAGGGATTTTCTAGAAGATTGATTTAGGTCTAAGCCCATCACTGTACAATGCTTTTTCAAGTACTCTAAGCATGGGTGCCTGCATCTATAAAAGGTGGCAGAAGCAGAGTGAAATTAAGGAAAAAGGAAAGGCTTATTTTGTAAACAGGACTAAGCTACCTTTCTGAGTACTTATATTAGCACGTAGTTTATATTCAGACTTTCCTCAGACGCCAATAGTTATTTTAAAGCTATGCACAATGTATAAAACTTCAGATGACTCCCAGGAGGATAGTGACTATGGTAAACTAAAATTCTGTACTCACTTTTAATGCTGCAATTAAGGGCAGGGCCACATTTAATAGGATCGGTGGCAAACACATGACATTCCTTCCCCTCTTCTGGGGATGTCCCCAGAGATCTATCACTCAGCTAACACAAATTAACTGAATCATTGTTCCACTCACTGAGACAGTAGGTTCATTGCCTAAAAATTCATAACTGTGCTAGCTGTGGCTACCACTATTATGGTGTGTTTTTTCCTGTTGGCTAATATCATGCTTTTCAGTGAGCAAAACTGTAAGATATTCAGAACAATGGAGCTCCCAGCTCAGCACTTGAGCACCTATAAGGGACAGAAGCAGCTCCCTGACCCTTGTATATCCAAAGAAATACCTTGTAAAGGAGAGCTCAGGCTGACATCTGGCAGGTACCCTTCTAGGACGAAGATAACAGAATAAGAAACTGGCAGCAACCCTTACTGTTCTGCAGCCCCTGCAGGTAATCCCCAGGCAAGGAAGGTCTGGAGTGGACCTCCAGCAGGCCTACAGCAGAGAGGCCTGACTGTTAGAAGGAAAACTAAAAAACAGAAAGAAATAACTTCAACATCAACAAAAAGGAAGTTCACTCAGAGATCTCATCCAAAAGTCACCAACTACAAAGACCACAGATAGATAAATCCACAAAGATGGAAATAAACTAGTGCAAAAAGGATAAAAACACCAAAACCAGAACGCCTCTCCTCCTCCAAGGGATCACAACTTATCACCAGCAAAGGTACAAAGCTGGATGGAAAATGAGTCTGATGAATTGACAGAAACAGGCTTCAGAAGGTGGGTAATAACAAACTTCTTTGAGCTAAAAGAATATGTTCTAACCCAATGCAAAGAAACCAAGAACCTTGAAAAAAGGTTTGACGAAATGCTAACGAGAATAAACAGCTTAGAGAAGAATATAAATGACCTGATGGAGCTGAAAAACACGAGACGAGAACTTCACAAAGCATACAAAAGTTTCAATAGCCGAACAGACCAAACAGAAGAAAGGATATCAGAGACTGAAGATCAATTCAACAAAATAAAATGGGAAGGCAAGATTAGAGGAAAAAGAGGGAAAAGAAATGAACAAAGCCTCCAAGAAATATGGTATTATGTGAAAAGACCTAATCTACATTTGATAGGTGTACCTGAATGTGACAGAGAGAATGAATCCAAGCTGGAAAACACTCTTCAGGATATTATCCAGGAGAACTTCCCCAACCTAGCAAGGCAGGACAACATTCAAGTCTAGGAAATACAGAGAACACCATAAAGATATTCCTCAAGAAGAGCAACCCCAAGGCACACAATCATCAGATTCACCAGGGTTGAAATGAAGGAAAAAATGCTAAGGGCAGCTAGAGAGAAAGGTCGGGTTACCCACAAAGGGAAGCCCATCAGACTAACAGTAGATCTCTCAGCAGAAGCTCTATAAGCCAGAAGAGACTGAGGGCCAATATTCAGCATCCTTAAAGAAAAGAACTTTCAACCTAGGATTTCATATCCAGCCAAACTAAGCTTCATAAGCAAAGGAGAAATAAAATCCTTTACGAACAAGCAATTGCTGAGAGATTTCGTCACCACCAGGCCTGCCTTACAAGAGCTCCTGAAAGAAGCACTAAACATAGAAAGGAACAACCAGTACCAGCCACTCCAAAAACGTACCAAATGGTAAAGACCATCGACAGAAGAAACTGCATCAACTAACAGGCAAAATAAACAGCTAGCATCAAAATGGCAGGATCAAATTCACACATAAAAATATTAACATTAAATGTATATGGGCTAAATGCTCCAATCAAAAGAAACAGACTGGCAAATTGGATAAAAAGTCAAAACCCATTTGTGTTGTATTTCAGGAGACCCATCTCACATGCAAGGACACACATAAGCTCAAAATAAAGGGATGGAGGAAGATTTACCAACTAAATTGAAAGCAAAAAAAAGCAGGAGCTGCAATCCTAGTCTCTGATAAAATAGACTTTAAAGCAACAAAGACCAAAAGAGACAAAGAAGGGCATTACATAATGGTAAAAGGATCAATGCAACAAGAAGAGCTAACTATCCTAAATATATACGCACCCAATACAGGAGC
>CAUYLG010004172.1:0-12405 GCA_963573385.1 Cacajao melanocephalus | reverse complement strand
AACCTGAAGACACCTGAAACAAAGAGAAAAGCTTAGAAGCAGCTAGGGGAAAAAAGACAGATTATCTTCAAGAAAAAGCAGTTAGGGCCGGGCACAGTGGCTCACGCCTGTAATCCCAGCACTTTGGGAGGCCGAGGCGGGTGAATCAGGAGGTCAGCAGATCAAGACAAGCCTGGCCAACATGGTGAAACCCCATCTCTATTAAAATACAAAAAATTAGCTTGGCCTGGTGGTGCAAGCCTATAATCCCAGTTACTCTGGAGGCTGACACAAGAGAATTGCTTGAACCTGGGAGGCAGAGATTGCAGTGAACTAAGAACACATCACTGTACTCCAGCCTGGTGACAAAGCAAGACTCTGTCTCAAAAAAAAAAAAAAAAAAGAGAAATGAAAAAAAAGCAGTTAGACAACAGTTTAAAATAGGATAATTCTTTCTGTGTGGATATAAATTAATACCCATCTAAAATTCCATACCCAACAAAAACATCTTTTGAAGAATGAGGTGGCCCAATGTGGTCACTCACACTTGGTATCCCAGCACTTTGAGAGATCAAGGCAGAAGGATGGCTTGAGCTCAGGAGTTCGAGACTAGTCTGGGCAATATGGAGAAACCCTGTCTCTACAAAAAATAAAAAAATTATCTGGATATGGTGGAACGTGGCTGTGGTCCCAGCTACTTGGGAGGCTGAGGTGGGAGGATCGCTTGAGCCTAGGGGGATGGAGGCTGCAGTGAGCTGTGATTGCACCACTGCACTCCAGCTTGGGTGACAGAGTGAGACCCTGTCTCACAAAAAAAGAATGAGGTAAAAATAAAGATACTTCAGTGTAACAAAAACACATTGCCACCACCAGATTCTCACTAAAGGAAATCCTAAATAATATGCTTCAACCAGAAGGAAACTGATCTTAGGTAGCAGCTCTGAGGTACACAAATGAATAAATTTAAAAAAAGATAAATGCGAATGAACACTGTGTAAAATAGCGATAATGTCTTTCAGAGTGAAAGAAGAATAGAATTGAAATACATAACAAAGAAAAAATACATAACAATCACATATATAGGATGAAGTTTCTTATATTATCCAGAAGGATTTATTACATTTAGACTTTGACCACAGATTTAAGATCCAAGAAACAGAGTTAAACATATATTGGCAGGGCACAGTGGCTCACAGTAATCCCAGCACTTTGGCAGGCTGAGGCAGGAGAATCACTTGAGCCCAGGAGTTTGAGACCAACCTGGGCAAAACTTTGTTTCTACAAAAGCTACAAAAATGAGCTGGGTGTGGTGGTGCATGCTGTAATCCAGGCTACTCAGAAGGCCGAGGCAGGAAGATCACTTGAGCCTGGAAGACAGAGTTTGTAGTAAGCAGAGTTCATGCCATCGCACTCCAGTCTGGACGACAGAGCAAGACTGTCTCAAAAAAATAAAATTAAAAAGCATATATTGAACTTTGATATGACAGAGGTAGCACAGAAGATCACTGGGGGAAGGAGGGGCTATTCAACAAATAGAACTGGAAAGATTGGTAATCTATAAGGAAAAAGATGGAAAAGGATGCCTCCCTCGCATCAGACACAGAAGTCAACTCCAGGCAGATAGGAATATAAATGTAATATAGGTGGTTATCTAACTCTAATTTTCTTAAACAAGAAACAAATGCAAAACATAAACAATAACCATAACTTCTGCTCATCAACAAACACCTTAAAGAAAGTAGAAAGACAAGCTGCTAACTGGGAGAAGATACTTACAATACATATACCTGAGAAAAGAATCATCGACCGTATATAAACAGTGCCCAGCCGGGCGAGGTGGCTCACGCCTGTAATCCCAGCACTTTAGGAGTCTGAGGTGACAGTTCAAGACCAGCCTGGCTAACATGGTGAAACCCCATCTCCCCAAAAATACCCAAATTAGCTGGGCATGCTGGCGGGTGCCTGTAATCCCAGCTACGCAGGAGGCTGAGGCAGAGAACTGCTTGAACCTGGGAAGCTCTAGAGGTTGCAATGAGCCAAGATCACGCCACTGCATTTCAGCCTGGGCGACAGGGCAAGACTCTCTCACAAAAAAAAAAAAAAAAAGATTAAATGCCATATTTTTATTGTAGCTTTTTTGTGTCTGGAAACACAAGTACTTACTGTTCTGTTACAATTGCCTGTGGCATTGTCATAGTTACATGCTGTTCTGTGGTATAAGTACAGACGGGAGCCATCCGTGATCACATCCAGCCGTGGTGTGCTGTAGGCAATGCCATCTAGGTTTGTGTAAGTACACTCTATGATGGACACAGCAAAGTTGCCTGCTGATGCCTTTCTCAGAACACTTCCCCACTGGTTTTTTGTTTGGTTGGTTTTGGTGTTTTTGAGCCTGGCCTCACTGTGTCACCCAGCCTGGAGTGCAGCGGCGTAATCACAGCTCACTGCAACCTCTGCTCCTGGATTCAAGTGATCCTCCCACCTCAGCCTCCTGAGTAGCTGGGACTGCAGGTGGGCACCACCACAGCTTGGCTAATTTCCACTCTTTTTGTAGAGACGGGGTTTCACCATGTTACCCAGGGTGACCTCAACTTCCTTAGCTCAACTGATGTGCCCACCTCGGCCTCCATATCCCCATTGTTAAGTGATGCATGACCGTGTTAGTACCCAATGATTTGCACAGGAATGTTCATAGTAGCACTACTTACAGCAAAAAACAAACTGGGCACAGTCAAAATGCCAATCAAGAGGACGGATAAATTATGGCATATTCCCATACTGGAATGTTATGCAACAATGAAAAATGCGAATTGTTACCTGCATCATCCTGGAAGAATCTCATAAACACAATGTTTAGTGAAAGAATGAAAAACTCACACTAGGTGGGCTATAATATGGATAGATACTGTTAACAGTGTTTCTAAAAGCAACTCCTGGCAGTTCTACTCCTGCCTACATACCCGAGAGAAATGAGTGACTATTTTCCCCCATGTATAAAAATGTTCACAGCAACTTTATAATAGCCCAAACCTGCAAATAAGCTAAATGCCCATCAGTTGGAGAATGGATAAACAAATTATGATATATTCACGCATGGATATATTGTATAACAATGAAAAATAACTAATAATTGCTACATGAAACAACTTTGATTAATCTCATCGACACAATCCTTAGTGAAAGAAGCCAGATGTTTAAGCCAGTGACCTCATATAAAATGACTGCATCTATATGAGATTCACTACAATTAGGCAAATCTAATCTATGATGACAAAGGTGCATTTCTTCTGGTGGCAGTATCAACCGGGAGGTCGTACGCAGAGCTGTCTGGGTGTTGGAAATGTGCTATAGCCTGATTTGGATGATAATTACGTAGTGTACATATATAAAAACTTGTGCTGAACGCTAGGATTTATGTACTTTACTATAATTTATACCTAATGAGAAAGTTTTTAAAAGTTCCAAAGTTCCAGAAGACAAAGTGGAATTTTACCCTTTTTTTTTTCAGATGGAGTTTCACTCTTATTGCCCAGGCTGGAGTGCAGTGACACAATCTCGGCTCACCACAATCTCTGCCTCCTGGGTTCAAGTGATTCTCCTGCCTCAGCCTCCCGAGTAGCTGGGATTATAGGTCCCTGCCACCATGGGTGGCTAATTTTTTGTATTTTTAGTAGAGATGGGATTCCTCCATATTGGTCAGGCTGGTCTCGAACTCCCAACCTCAGGTGATCCGTCCGCCACAGCTTCCCAAAGTACTGGGATTACAGGCGTGAGCCACTGTGCCTGGCCAATTTCATCCTTTTTATAAAGTTCAAAAATGAAAGCTACTAAACAATAATATTCACATGTGATAAAACAAGGAAGGAGGGAAGTGAGGGAGAGAGAGAACATAAAATTCAAGATGATGGTTACTTCCAAGGGGAGAATAGGAGAACACCAACTAGTTCTTGGGTTGGATGGCAGTTTTATTAGTGTTATTCTATTTGAAAATAAAGTAATTGGTTTAAAATAAAATCTATAGGCAGCCCAGGCATGAATCAGTGATGCCAGCGGATCGTGAACAGAGGGTTATAATTAATCCAGTTTTTCACACTGAGGTCATTTTTACAACACAAATACCTGTCACTGATTATGTACCTGATAACATTTCCCAAATTGGTTAAACTTAAGTTAACTCGTGATCCTTCCCTCGGTCTGTCTCCTTCAGATCCTGAAGACTTCTGCCTCTCACTTCCTGCTAGATCCACCAAATTAATACTGGATTGTTTGCTGAGGTCTCTGTCTCGGAAAACCTGGAGAAAAGCACCACAGGTCATGCTGTAGTATTAGGGAGCGGTAGGACGCATGGGCGATCACTCTCATTCACATGTTTAACTGGTCCTTTTTTTTTTTTTTTGAGACTGAGTCTCACTCTGTTGCTGAGGCTGGAGGGCAGCGGTATGATCTTGGCTCACTGCAACCTCCACCTCCCAGGTTCAAACGATTCTCCTGCCTCAGCCTCCCAAGTAGCTGGGACTACAGGCACCTGCCACCACGCCTGGCTAATGTTTGTATTTATAGTATAGATGAAGTTTCACCATATTGCCCAGATTGGTCTTGAACGCCTGACCTCAAGTGATCCACCCACCTCAGCCTCCCAAAGTGCTGGGATTACAAGCATGAGCCATGGCACCTGGCCTTAAGTGGTTCTTTTAATTGTATTTCAGACTCAAGAAACATAAAATATGCAATGTAAAATACCATTCTCTACAATGACATTTTACAATAAAATGTCTGTTTCCTCTTCCCAATTCTGTTCATCTCTTTTCCAATAAAACAATACATGCCAATTAGCGCTCCATTATTCCTGTCATCAGTAAACTCTTAAAATAGAAAACATTGTCAAATCTGCAGCATAAGTAGGCTGTTCAGGACCGTGTGGTCATGTAGCAGAAAGAACACGCACTTTAGAATCCTACGGATTCCTTTGCTGGCTACATGACTTTGCGCAAAAGACTTACCTTTTCAGAGTTTCAACTCTCACAGTTGTAAACCAGTGATAGGAACGCATTACTGAGAGCTTATGAGGGTTGACAACCATAGAGGTCGTGGTTTAGCACATGCCTGGCATACAATACCAGGTGTTAATATTACTACTGACCCCAATATACAGGGTATGGTGCTGACTCTCTTCACTCCTTTTTTTTTCTAGCTGATTTCTTCTCTTGCCCCTAAAATATCAAGTTAAAAAAATATCATGGTAGGCCAGTCACAGTGGCTCACACCTGTTATCCCAGCACTTTGGGAGGCCAAGGTGGGTGGATGATGAGGTCAAGAGATCGAGACCATCCTGGCCAACATGGTGAAACCCCATCTTTACTAAAATACAAAAAATTAACTGCGAATAGTGGCATCGCCTGTAGTCCCAGCTACTCGGGAGGCAGAGGCAGGGGGATCACTTGAGGTGGAGGCTGCAGTGAGCCCAGATCGTGCCATTGCACTCCAGCCTGGCGATAGAACGAGACTCCATCTCAAACAAAACAAAACAAAACAAAACAGCAGGGCAAACCATATATAAAGTTTATGGATTTTACTAACATCGTAAAATCAAGTGAATAGTACTTAAAAGTTTATAGAGTTCCTTAAAATGCAGTATCTTATTCAAGCTCCCTGACATTACTGCAAGGAGAGCTTCTCATCTCATCTTACAAAAGAGGAAACTGAGGCTCAGATTTTTTTTTTTTTTTTTGAGACAGAGTTTCTCTCTTGTTGCCCAGGCTGGAGTGCAGTGGCACAATCTCGGCTCACCGCAACCTCCGCCTCCCAGGTTCAAGCAATTCTCCTGCCTTGGCCTCCTGAGTAGCTGGGATTACAGGCGCCTGCCACCACACCTGGCAAATTTTTTTTTGTATTTTTGGTAGAGACGGGGTTTCACCATGTTGGCCAGGCTGGTCTTGAACTCCTGACCTCAAGTGATCCACCTGCCTCAGCCTCCCAAAGTGCTGGGGTTACAGGCTTGAGCCACCGTGCCCGGCCGAGGCTCAGAGATTATTTCCCAAAGTCTTAGAGCTGGTGAACAAAGGCACCCAGACTTAAACACAGACCCGTGTTTTCCCCTTACTCCTGCATAGAAAGGGATTCTTTTCACTGATTGCTATTCTATTACTGGAACAATGACTTAGGGGGCAGAGGTGGTAGGATCATAGCTAAATGTAACATTGACCCAGGAATTTTGAATAACCATTTCTAGATCAAATTGGTGGCAATGTAGAGATCACTCTCTGATATCCACTGGAGGATCAAAGTGTGCTCTAGTTGGCCAAAGATTCGAGTTGGTGGAATGCTACATGCATTGCTTGGTTCCAAAGAACTTATCTTGGTGCATCTACGCGTGGCAAAGGTACTTGTATACCTGGCGGTCCTCAGTCTCGTGGGTCTGAAAGCTGATCTCATGTTGGTAACGCACAAACGTGCTGCCGATACAGTTCTCCAGGATAAACCATGGAGACACTCTCATACCTTTGCAGTATGCTCCTTGATCAAACTGGGGACAAAGCTTAGTCCTCCAAGCACTGGAATGTACTTGAGAGAAAACAGCTTTTAGTCCTATGGGCACTGTGGGGCTCTGATAGGCTCACTTAGGCTGGGTGGGGCGTGACTATTGAGGTAGGAGGGAGGCAGGAGCAAGGCACACACGTCCTCTTTTCCTGTGCTGTGGTTGAAAGAGCCACCTTAATCCATAGGTCAAATCTGCAAGGATCCTGTGTACCCGCCAGCCCGTTGTGCCATAGGGAACCTTCTGCAGAGCAGCCTTGTCTGGAGAGCGGGACAGTGGCGTCCACTCGGCTCTCACCTGCTTGAACTGGATGGTGACGACCACGTGGGACCGGCTGCTGCTGGCGTTCATGTTGGTCGAAGCCGTGGTCCTTATTTTTGTTCCTTGTTCCATCAGCTTTTCAATTTGGGCGTAGTTGTCACAGGGCACCGACGTCAGGCCTTCCATATAAAAGCCCAGCTGTTGGTCTTCCCTTACTTGGAGCCCACCAGGTTTTTTGGTTCTGGACAGTAAATCTCTTATCTGTAGAAAAAAGAACAAATAATGTAAATTTCAGGAAGGCAGGGAGTTTTGTTTACCTCCCTGCTATATCTCCCCCTATGCAGATGCTCAATAAATAGTTATTGAATGAATGGATAAATTTCCATAGGTATTTCATTATTTAGCTAAGTAAGAAATAGGGAAATTGCAAGAAAAAGGATAGGGAAAACTGCTGGATTTGTGAAGTCAGAAGCATGCTTTTTTTTTTCTGGAGACAGAGTCTCCCTCTGTCACCCAGGCTGGAGTGCAGTGGTGCTCCACCTCCCGGCTCAAGCAATTCTCCTGCCTCAGCCTCCCAAGTAACTGGGATTACGGGTGCACACCACCATGCTGGCTAATTTTTGTATTTTTAGCAGAAACAGGGATTCACCATGTGGGCCAGGCTGGTCTTGAACTCCTGACCTCAGGTGATCCGTTCACTTCAGCCTCTCAAAGTGCTGGGATTACAGGTGTGAGCCACCGTGCCTGGCCAGCTTTTTTTCTTAAGTTAAACATTATCTTTTATAAATACAGTTTTATTGTTGTCAGGTATACACCTAGACCACTCCAGCCAGACTGCGAGTTCCCTAAAGGTGGGTGTCTTTTTACCAGTGGATCCTCACAGTTCCTGACACGGAGCACATGGCGGTGCTCATTGCATGCACAGCGCAGCTGGAACTGGGCTAACAAATGCCACTTAGTTCACTGCGCCCAGGGGGCCGGGGAACTGCCTTTGCAGCGTGACGAGACGTGTGAGTAGGTATCCACAGCAGTCTGTCTATAAACTGGTGCTTCTGAAGTTTTTGCACTTGAACACATTGTTCTCTTATTAACATAAGTGTTCGCCTAGCAATCTTCTTAACTATTTCATTAGCAACTCCTTTGTGGATAATATAAAAATAACCACCATAGCCTCTTTCTAAATTCTGTTTTGCAAAGTAATGAAGTCTTACTTTACTGAGAACAGTGATAAATCATAAAAATAATTAGAAGTTAGTAATGCTCAAAGTACCTAATATATGCAGTAGACACATTCTACCTAGGTTAAGTCATGGCACAAGAAATACCACTACCCTGAGATCTCTACTTCCAAGGGAAACTTATTCAGTGTAAACAGTATTTGCGGCCGGGTGCAGTGGCTCACACCTGTAGTCCGAGCACTTTGGGAGGCCGAGGTGGGCAGATCAGTTGAGGTCAGGAGTTTGAGACCAGCCTGGTTCACACGGTGAAACCCCATCTCTAGTAAAAACATACAAAAATTAGGTGGGCATAGTGGTGGGCGCCTATAGTCCCAGCTACTCAGGAGGCTGAGGCAGGAGAATCACTTGAACCCAGGAGGTGGAGGTTGCAGTGAGCCAAGATCGTTCCACTGCACTCCGGCCTGGGCGATGGTGAGATTCCATTCCAAAAAACCAAACCAACACACAAAAACACCCCAGTATTTGCAACAGCCTAACGAAACCAGAGAATGGGTAATTCTTTGTATTTTACTATGGGAGGTTTGTGTGATGCCATGCTTACACTAGGGACTTAGGGGAATTCCCATTTCCCTCGCCCTCAAAAAAGCCACTGCTGAGAAGGCAAACTAGAGTCATGCTGGGGTCCTGGGAAAGCCGGTGCAGTCTGTGCTATGAGCTGCACCATGACCTGGGCTGAGGATCAGACCTGGGTTCTTAGTCCTGGTTCTGCCTCCAGCATGTGAGACCTTGGGAAAGTCTCTGACATTCCCAGCTTTCTCCTTCTAGGAGGACAGATTAAATAGTCTCTCAGCTCTCCCCCAGTTCGAGCGTCTGTGGCTTCAAGTCCTAGAGTCCAGGCAAGATGGCAGATTGAAGTTTGGGGAAGCAAAATTAGGATAGCAGACATGCAGTGCTGGAGATAAAACTTCAAAATGGGGACGACTTCTGCCTTAGCTAGGAAGCCTTTCTGTAATTTCCCCTGAGTGATAGAGATGATAGGAAGCGGCATCTCAGACTGAAGATATGACTGAATAAGGCTTATTTGAGAAAAAGGCAGTAAGCTTCTCGGGATGGAACGGAAGTACAGAGACTTGGACACAGGGGCAGTGCTGGCAGCAGGAGTGGCGATGGGTGCAGGGGCTCACGCCTTAATCCTTTGAGAGGCTGAGGCAGGAAGATTACCTGAGGCCAGGAGTTCAAGACCAGCCTGGGCAACATAGTGACACCCCATTTCCACACAAAAAAATTTTTTTTAATGAGCTGGGTAGGCTGGGCACAGTGGCTCACGTCTGTAATCCACTTTGGGAGGCCGAGGCGGGCAGATCACAAGGTCAGGAGATAGAGACCAGCCTGGCCAACATGGTGAAACCCCATCTCTACTAAAAATACAAAAAATTAGCTGGGCGTGGTGGCAGGCACTTATAATCCCAGCTACTCGGGAGGCTGAGGCAGGAGAATCGCTTGAACCCAGGAGGCGGAGGTTGCGGTGAGCCAAGATCGCGCCACTGCACTCCAGCCTGCGCGACACAGTGAGACTCCGTCTCAAAAAAAATTAGCTGGGCATGGTAGTGTGCACCTGTAGCGCCAGCTGCTTGGAGGCTGAAGCAGGAGGATGACTCAAGCCCAGGAGGTTAAGGTTACGGGAAGTTATGATCGTGCCACTGTCCTCCAGCCTGCGCAACAGAGACCTTGTTTCAAAAAGGAAAGAAAGGGAAGAAGATGGTCACAACCCTGCCCCTCACCTGGGCTGTCACGAGTGCTTTCTGACTCTGCTCCTCTGCTCTGTGTGGCACTCCTTCAAGTCCAGCCTCTCTGCCGCTGAAGGAACATCTAAAACCCCAATCTGAGGATTTCACTCCCCTGTTTGGAAGCCTGGCTTGGTTCTCCATTGCCTGCTCATTAAAGGCCTTTCCTTCTTGGCAACCATCTTTGGCTTCATCCCCGGATGCTCCCCCGACCCTCAGCAGCCACACAGCCCACTCCCAGCACACAGGGTACTCGCCCATGTTAATGATTTAAAATACCCGTCCCGCTGCCTGACGTGCCGCTGTTTGCGCCTTGCGCCTTGCACCCTCACTTCTCTGCCTCTCCAGACTCAGAAACCTCTTTCAAGGCCCAGCCTAGCTCCTCTGTGGACAACACGCAACAGCACAGGTGGTATTAGCTCCACTCCCTCTTCCAGCCTGGTCTCTGTGCCGCTCCTGCAGCGCACACAACACTGTGGAACTTTCTGGAGCGACTGCTGCCTGTTCCACTACGCTTCTCCAGGGCAGGAATCGTGTCTTAGGTTTTACTCATCCTCGGAGTCTAGCATTATGTCTAACATTCAGGATACTTAATAGACCTTATTTAACTGACCGCTGAAATAACTGATGGAAACAGGAGTACTTAGGATGCCCGATTCCCTTACTTTAGAGATAAGGAAGCAGAATTCTGGAGAGATGATCGTCATGAGTAGGGGTCCATAGGGGAGCATAATAAGATGTCCTTCCCCCATTCTTCCCTATAAGAACCTGGTAGTAAAGGGAATTCGGTGCAGGGCTTTGCGTAGTTTCTGGGGTTCTATAACTATTAGCATATGGTTTCTGCCCATAAGAAACCTACAATTGTAGGTACACTTGTGAATTTATATCCATTCAGCCAACATCTAGGAAGCACCCATTCTAGATTAAATATTGCATTGAGTCCTGCATATGGAAAGGTATTCAAAAGGAAATAATTATTTGAAAATCATCACGTACAACTATGTAAATACAATTTTACAGCACAGTGTACTAAGTGCAAGGGAAAAGGGCAGAATTGAAAAAAATTGCTGAATATCTAGCTTTGGATAGGCACTGTGTTAGAAATTTAAAAATGTAGTACCTCTTCTGATGTCATGTCTTATTTTAAGTTCTCCTCCTTATGAAAATGCAAACTGAGCTCTGGGATAAAATGAGTTTGCACACAGCTAGTAAACAGGAGAGCTGGCTGTGAAACCACCCTCTTCCAACTCTCCAGGAGTGGGTGACCAATGCCTGGGAGCCGAGCTCAGCCCACTGCCTGCTTTTGAGTGACCCTTGAGCAATGAGTGTTTTCCATATTCTTTTTTTTTTTTTTTTTTTTTTTGAGACAGAGTCTCACTCTGTCACCCAGGCTGGAGATCTTGGCTCACTGCACCCTCCACCTCTGCCTCAGCCTCCAGAGTAGCTGGGATTACAGGCGTGCGCCACCAAGTCCGGCTAATTTTTGTGTTTTTAGTAGGGAAGGGGTTTCACCATATTGGTCAGGATGGTCTCAGACTCCTGACCTTGTGATCCATCTGCCTCAGCCTCCCAAAGTGCTGGGATTACAGGCGTGAGCCACTGCGCCTGGCCATTTTTCACATTCTTAATGGCTGAAACAAAAGTAATATTTTATGACATATGAAAATGATGTAAAATTCAAATTATAAGTAACATTTCGTTGGTACACAGTCAGTTCTGCCTTCTCATGTCTTGTCTGTGGCTTCTGTTGAACTGTGACAGCAGAGTTGAGGCCTGCGGCACAGACAGCGTGACCCCCAAGGCCTCAACTGTTTACCACCCGGCCCTCGGCAGGTAACACTTGCCAGTCCCTGTACAGCACCATGCCGGCTGAAGCCACCTGCCTAGACAGAGCGAGCTGCCGACCTGGAGCTGGGGCTTCAACTTGAGCGGTTTGACGGCAGAGAAACGATCAATGTGGGAAAGGAGGACCGTTCCGTGTGTGAAGAGGAAGGACGTAGATGAAGCTGGAGAGGTCGGTGGGCTGGGCAGTCCCGGCCAGGTCAGGCTTTACTGGCAGGACAGGTGACTGCAAGTCCTAGAGGTTGACTGAGTGGCAGAGCTGCCCAGTTTGCATTCGTGAAACATCTCTCTTACCTGTTCGTTGTCAATTTCCAGCATGCTGAACGTCACCTGTGTGGGGAAGAGCACACAAAGTAAACACCCTCTTGAAACAGCTGTTTCTGGGGAGAGAAGTGATGGGGAAGCAACATAAAAGTTGAACAAAGGGGCGAGCGAATGTTAATGAAGTCAAGCTCTGTTTCAATGTGCACTGTCAGGTTCTCAAATCATCATACAGAGGAAGCTCTTACTCTAATTAAAAACAGATACAGGCCAGGCCCGTGGCTCATGCCTGTAATCTCAGCACTTTGGGAGGCCGAGGTGGGCGGATCACCTGAGGTCAGGAGTTCGAGACCAGCCTGGTTGACATGGTGAAACCTCACCTCCACTAAAAACACAAAAATTAGCCGGGTGTGGTGGCACATATCTGTAATCCCAGCTACTCAGGAGGCTGAGGCAGGAGAGTCACTTGAACCTGGGAGGCGGGGTTTGCAGTGAGCTGAGATCACATCACTGCACTCCAGCCTGGGCAACAGAGCAAGACTCCATCTCAAAAAAATGTATTTGT
>CAUYLG010004167.1:0-31459 GCA_963573385.1 Cacajao melanocephalus | reverse complement strand
TTCTTAGGAAATACACAATTTAGAATTCAGGAGGTATCCAAAGGATTATAAATCGTTCTACTATAAGGACACATGCACACAAATGTTCACTGCAGCACTGTTTACAATAGCAAAGACCTGGAACCAACCCAAATGCCCATCGACGATAGACTGGACAGAGAAAATGTGGCACATACACACCATGAAATACTATGCAGCCATAAAAAACGATGAGTTCATGTCCTTTGTAGGGACATGGATGAATCTGGAAACCATCATGCTCAGCAAACCGACACAAGAACAGAAAATCAAACACTGCATGTTCTCACTCATAGGTGGGTGTTCAACAATGAGAACACATGGACACAGGGAGGGGAGCATCATACACTGGGGTCTGTCCAGGGGAAATAGGGGAGGGACAGCAGGGAGTGGGGAGTTGGGGAGAGATAGCATGGGGAGAAATGCCAGATATAGGTGATGGGGAGGAAGGTGGCAAATCACACTGCCATGTGTGTACCTATGCAACAATCTTGCATGCTCTTTACATGTACCCCAAAACCTAAAATGTAATGAAAAACTAAATAAATAAATAAATAAAGCTACTGAGAGTAAAATGCAAAAAAAACAAAAAAATGTTGGTGAGCTCTATATAGGGAAGATATTTACATTACGAACAGTGGAGCACTCAACTTTCTAAGTCCCTCCATTTAACTTTACCTTCATTCATAATTAGATCCAACACACCACTCATATCAACAACTTTTCCGGTCACCTGGGAAATTTCCATAGTTCCATACTCACTTTCTACCCCTTGATCCTCTGGGTTTATGTTCTACAGCCTTTAGGAAAAGGCTGGTGGTAACTGGGTCATCAGGGCAGGTCCTACAACATGTAAGAGAGCACAGCTTCCCTTGAGGGAGAAGAACAAAATACCTCAAACAACATATTCCAAATTTTCAGTTTTGGAAGGTAATTCTACAGATAGGGAAGGAAGCTATTCTAGACAGGTTAACCTTTCTTTCTCACTTTAAATCCAACTGGTCCAGCTACTCTTCCTCATCTAGAAATTATTTGTAGTTTGATACAAACCTTGAAGTATTTTGGATTTTGTTTTAATTAAAAAACTCTTCCATTATAGATTGAAGCATGAATCACTGTATGGTTATTTAAAAGACAGAAAGATTGTCCAAATGCAGCGGCTTATGCCTGTAATCCTTGCACTTTGGGAGTCTAAAGGAAGAGGATCACTTGAAGATCAGCCTAGGCAACACAGCAAGACCCCAACTCTACAAAAATTAAACATTAAAAAAAATTAACTGGTTATGGTGGCATGTGCTTGTGGTGAGGCTGAGGCAGGACGACAGCTTGAGCCCAATAGTTTGAGGCTTTAGTGAGCAATGATTTTTGCCACTGCACTCCAGCCTCGGCAAAACAGCAACACCCCATGTCAAAAAATAAACAAAGGTAAAGGTGAGCAAGGCAGAATGCGAAAGTTTGTCCTATAATTCATGAGGCAGAGTGTCATGTGTCCATTCTTTTCTTTCAACACACAACACAGATGTAGATATGTTCATTCTTCCACACTTTTTTTTTTTTGCGATGGAGTTTTACTCTTGTTGCCTAAGCTGGAGTGCAATGGCACAATCTCGGCTCACTGCAACCTCTGCTTCCTGGGTTCAAGCAATTCTCCTGCCTCAGTCCCCTAAGTGGCAGGGATTACAGGCATGTGCCACCATGCTGGGCTAATTTTTTGTATTTTTAGTAGAAACGAGGTTTCACCATGTTAGCCAGGCTAGTCTTGAACTCCTGACCTTAGGTGATCCACCCACCTTGGCCTCCCAAAGTGCTGGGATTACAGGTGTGAGCCATCATGCCCAGCCCTTCTACACTATGTTTTTACAAACACTAAGGCTATACTTTCCTTTTTAAAAATACTATTATCAGCCAGGCACAGTATTTTGTATTAGTCAATACAAAAGATTTATTTATTAGTCAATACAAAAGATAATTAGAATGGCAAATTCACTGCCAAAGAAATGAAATAAATCCTACTACTAAAAATAAGTCATTTAAAGTTATTCACTGGTTTGAATTATCTCCCATCTCTTGCTTCATTAACATAAAAAAAATAAGTTAACTATATCTTGAAATATAAACCCCTAAAAACTCAGCATCTCTAATTTTCTCCAAATACTAATAAGAGTAGGCACAATACTGAATTTCATAAATGGGATTCTAACAATGATAATTTGAAACTGTAAACTATGTGGCCAGAATAGCATTTCTCAAATAGTCCCATGGAATATCAATGTTCCTTTGAAGTATTCCTAAACACTCCATAAAGAAAAAGAATACAGTCTGGCACAGTGGCTCACACCTGTAATCCCAGCACTTTGGGAGGCTGAGGCAGGCAGAACACCTGAGGTCAGGAGTTCGAGACCAGCCTGGCCAACATGGAAAAACTCCATCTTTATTAAAAATACAAAAATTAGCCAGGCTTGGTGGCACATGCCAGTAATCCCAGCTACTCAGGAGGCTGAGGCAGGAGAATCACTTGAACCCAGGAGGCAGAGGTGATGGTGAGCTGAGACTGTGCCACTGCACTCCAGCCTGGGCAACAAGAGTGAAAGAATACTACGGTCAAATATATTTCAAAGTGCTAGGTTAAACAAATGTTGCTTAATGAGAGGTTTTCTCAGAAACCTTCATTCTTTTATTTAACAAATAATTTACTGAATGCCTACCATATACCAGGCACTAAACTGAGTCTGGGAGTTACAGCAGTGAGCAAGATGAATAAAATCCCTGCCTTCAGAGAACATTCTTTCTAGTGAAGGGGGGCAGTAGTAAATAAACAAGGGAGCAGTAATTAACTGGAGTCAGTGATGAAGACACTAAAAGAAGATGCATAAAGAGGTCAGTGGATACTTCAGACTGGGTGGGCACAGTAAGTCACATGTATAATATCTTCATGTTTTTCTACACTGGGGGATACAGTACATAGTGTTTTGCAAAATTATGTGATTAGAAAACCTTTTGTCAATGAAATTTAATAGTTCACTTAATCAGTTTTCAACCTAAAACACAGACAACAGCAAGATCAACATTCAAAGATAGCTATTCTCTTCCTAAATCCAGTCTTTGTAAAGTTTCCTCACCTATGAAAGTAGGAATAATAATAGTACATATTTCATAGAATCATAGTGAAGATCCAATTATCTACTTCATGTAAAACACCCACACGAGGCTTAGTGTACACTCTGCTCAATAAATGTTATAGTTACCATTGATACAGCACTCTGCACATGCAGTCTTCTGTCATTCAAGGGTGTCATTCAAGTCTCCCTTTTAAAATCTCGAATTTGTAAAATCACTTTTTTCGCTCCCGTACATAGAATATTCCTTAAGGACAGCAACTAGAATAAGAGATTGCATGTAGCGGCCGGGTATGGTGGTTCATGCCTATAATCCCAGGACTTTTGGAGGCTGAGGTGGGTGGATCACCTGAGGTTGGGAGTTCGAGAAAAGCCTGACTAACATGGAGAAACCTCATCTCTACTACAAATATCAAATTAGCTGGGCATGGTGGCACATGCCTGTAAACCCAGCTATTCGGGAGGCTGAGGCAGGAGAATCGCTCAAACCTGGAAGGCGGAGGTTGTGGTGAGCTATGATCATGCCATTGCACTCCAGCCTGAGCAACAACAGCAAAACTCCATCTAAAAAAAAAAAAAAAAAAAAAAGAGAGAGAGAGAGAGATTGCTTGCAGCTAAATCTCAATAAATGCTTCCTCTGTAGTCAGTTGTACAGATTATCCAAAGCAGGTTAACTGCAGATGCAGGGAAAAAAAAGAAACTTAATATAAAAAAGCAATCACTCCTCCTGGAAACCCAAACCACGTTAAACCAAAGCTTCCATGAAACATTGCGTAATACTTTTCACATATTCGAAGTACTTTCATAAATTACTAGTAATGAATTATATTCTTCCTGATAAGATTCATTAAGATACCATGGTACTTCTGTGGTATTCCTGCCAGAAACACAAACCCTGACCTTATCAAGAAGAAAGATCAGGCAAACTCAAACTGAAGGATATTCTACATAATCAATGACCAGAACTCTTAAAAAAGTTAAAAATCATAAAAGACTGAAAAACTGTTCCAAATTAAAGGAGGCCAAAGAGACATGACAACTAAATATAACAAGTGATCTTGGATTCATCATGGACCAAAATCTCTTTTTCCTTTTGCTATAAAAGACATTCATGAAAAAATTGAATGAGGGCTATACACTAAATAATACTATTAACTTCCTGATTATGATCATCATATGGTAGTTAGAATTTTATTGCTTTTAGGAGTTCACACTAAAGAAGAACTAAAGGGGCATGATGTCTACCACTTAATCACAAAGGGATTAAAAAAAAGGAAGGAAATTAAACGACAAACATGGCAAAAGAAAATCTGGGTAAAAATTATATGAGGAAACCTTTGTACTGTTATTGAATATTTCCATAAGTCTGAAATTATTTCAAAATTAAATAAATACAAAAAAAAAGGTGAGGGAAGGAAAGATGTAAAATAATGATATGAATAGATGCTCAACATAATCAGCACTTAGGAAAATCTAAATAAAAACCACAGTGAGATACTACCAAACCCTATTAGAATTACTAAAATATAACAGAGAAAAAGAAAGAGCCAGCAACAGCAAATGTTGGCAGAGATATGGGGCAACTAAAAGTCTCAAACATTACTGAAGGAAAGGCAAATTGGTAGAAAAAAACTTCCAACTTGTTTTCCAAAGTTCAACATATATTTACCATATGTCATATCAATCCTAAGTATCAACCCAAGAGAAATAAAAACTTACATTCATATAAAACCTATCTATAAATGTGTATAATATATTTATTCATAACCACTAAACACTGAAAACAACTTAAATATCCAACTGATGAATGAATGAACTGTATTACATCTATTTAATAGAATACGATTCAGCAACAAAAAGCAATGGATTATTGATACATGCAACAATACAGATGAATCTCAAAAGTATCATGCTAGCTTAAAAAAGCCAGTCTCAAAGGCTATATAGTATATATTAATCATATATATATGTATATATATGTCATTCTGCAAAATGTAAACTACAGGGATAGGAGCAGATCAGTTGCTGTCAGAGGTGAAGGTGGGGGGAGGAAGGAAAATACTGATGAAAAATTGGCAGCATGATGGAATTTTGAGAAGTGAAGGAATGGTTATATATCTTGATTTTTGTCATTACAGAATTTTATGAATACATCAAAACTCATAGAACTCTTATACTAAAAAGAGTGAATTTTACTGTACATAAATTTTAATAATTTTTTTACCCAATTTAATGATATTCTGTTATAAGCATTTTTTTAATTTTAATAATATTAAATCCACAAGAAAGAAAGTACTTTCACAGACAACTAATTATATTCTCAGCCCAATAACAAAGACTAAATAGGTACTATTACTCTGATTTTATAAGTAAGGACACTGAAGCATACAGTAAATAAATAAATAACAAATTACATGTGGCAGGACCAAAACTACAGCCCAGCTGCACTGATTATATTCCAAATGCTTCATTGACTCAATTTTCTCATGTTCCACTAAACTTTATGGGACACAATTGTCCCTGAAGACAAACAGGATCAAATAGAAGAAAGGAGGAGAAGAAGAAAAAAGACAGTTATTGGAAGAAAGCCATTTACGATTTGGCTGTCATCCTTAAGGAATTAAAAAGTCTTTAATGGAAGAGGTCTGAACAGTGATCCATACAGGCAACACATTAATTGGCATTAAAGGATTAGCTGGTGATTTCTTCCATAAAAGCTTCTTAATTTTTAATGCTAAGAAAAGGCAAAAGCAAATAAAGCATTCACAGGTAACCTTGCAACTATTGCTACAATTTAAGTGATATCTGGTCTTCAGAACTACACCGATAACAATGATCGTACCTACAATTCAAAACAGATTTTGCAACTTTAAATAAACAAAGTCCCAGAAGCTGCCACCCAAGAGTAGAAAACAAGAGCAAAATCTTTAAAATAACTTTTGAGTTTCAAAATCAAAGAAGTAGTGATACAACAGTTGCCAAAAGAACATACTATAAGTACAAAAGCTGAAGAAAAAATTAAGCTTAACAAAAAAAAAAAAAAAAAAAAAGTGAAAAATTACATCTGTACCACAAACAGCATACTTACCTAAAAACAATGGTGTGGTTTCTTCTAAAGTAGTTGCATTAGGATCTGCCCCAGCTTCTAAAAGAATCTCTACGATTTTCCAATGTCCTTGACTTGCAGCAAGATGTAAGGCACAGAAACCTTCAAAAGTCTTCATCTTAATGTAGTTTTCAGATGAATCTATGGAAGAATAATAAAAGCCCATCAACTAGAAGATACCACTTCTATTTCCTGGTTTTAAAAAGCAAAGATTCCAAGAGGAATTTAACGGACTATTAAAACGTAAGTAATTTATAAATGACAGGTTTCACCGTTTAATACTCTAGAAAATCAAGAAAAAGCTATACAAGGATCCCAATGTGAACAGCTCTTTGGTATTTTTAATACACAAATCCTGCCCACTTGCTCTCATTTTCTCTTCTCTGATTTTTGGTGAGCAAGGGAAGAAAGGTGGCAGAAATTGAATGGCTACACAAAAGTCTTTCAATTTCTATCTCAGGAGGATGCAGCACCAAAGATTTGCTTAAACAGGATTTACTGAAATATTAATCGATTTTTTTTTTATTTTTAAATTTCCATAAGACAAATGGTCTGCTCTACAGCATTACTTCCTTGTACTCAACTAATGCCATGAGGCAGTTTTAAATACTCCTTTCCTAACTTAAGACTATGGTCCAATAGTTAATGAAAACTGAAGTTCTAAAAGAATAAAATACACTTCAACACAAACAAATAGTGACATGTAGTAAGGAATTTATAAGTTAAAATTTCTGTAATGTATTGTTATGAAAACCTCAAGATTCTGGTAACACTCAAATTATACAAATAACATTTATACAATAAAATGCTATGCCTATTATAGAAGGACGGGCTCTAAGGTGAATGGTGAAGACATTTCTGAGAGTTGGAATAAACTAAACAGAAAACCAAAAAAAAACTTTTAAAAACATTTTCTTGAAGTGTCAGAATTGAAACGAATGCTCCTAACTAGTCATCCATTTTAAGTAATTCTTCTAATTGTAACCCACTGATGAAACAAGTAGATCAAGCCGTAATATCCAAATAACAGCTTGTAAGTACATATATTCAAAGAAAATAGTCTTGAACTTTGCAGATGCACAACTAAATGGCAAGATACAGCAGCTATATTTTAAAAGGGCATGTCACTGAAATAGCATTTCAGAGATTAGTCAGAAGTTATTATTCAAAGTAGTCTATTAAGATTAGTCAGAGGTTAGTCAGACATGACCTTTATTTCATATATTAACCTGACAGTTTTGTGAATACAAATGACATGAAAAATTAGGAATACAAAGATATATATAGATAATTGACATAGGTAGATTGGCTTCTAAATGGGAAATTTCAATACTATAAAGATGCTGATTCTTCCCAAAATAATTAATACATTTAATATAATTCTAATAAAATTGCCAATAGAGCTGTTTGCTGGTTTTATACTTGATAAAGTAACCCAAGTTGGTAAGTCTAGGGTAGTGATGCAGGAGTTTTTGCTCCTTAGTTCAGCTAAAATCCAGGTTTTTGTGTCACCACTAGGAAAAACCAGGCATGTGGACATACTGAAAGATGAAGAGAAAGGAGTTTATTAAAAGAAAGCTCTCAGCGAAAAAAAGGGGGTCCTGCCAACAGGTTCCAACCTCACAGATGGAATAACAGGCCACCACACATGAGCTGAAGAGGCCAGGCTCCTCCCTACTGCATAAAACATGAATTCCCAGTGGCTTCACGCCATTCTTCCAGTGTGCAGGCGAGACTTTATTCTGAGCCACTCCACGGTGATTTATTTCCCTTTCTGTGCATGTATTAAGGGACGGAATTCTTCACTGTGGGCATGTTTAGGCAAACCCCTGTGCACAATGACCTGGGTGGCATCTGGCTGTCTCCTGTCTCTATCAGTAGGGCAGATAAGAGTAACAAAGAATTTAGAAAAATGACCAAGACAAGCACTGAAGTGTGCGTAGATTTACTATATATTAAACCATGTCTTAAAGTTAGAAAAAGTAAAGTAATGTGATCCTGGTACAAATGCAGAAAGGAAGGTACCCATCAGGGAAAGGAATCAACAGAAGCAATAAGAGACTAAGAAAGATGATAGCTAACAGTAGGAGACCTAGACCAGTGTTATATTATGGAAGCCAAGAAACTTAGATGTTCTCTTCCATTTACAAAGAAAAAAAGAGATAAAGTTGAATCCTGGCCATTTCAATATTATGCCTTACAGCAGAAAGAGTGAACCTTAATGTATGCAATTAAAAAAATCAACCAGGAGATAAAAGGAAGGGGGATCCTAGGACAGAATGCAGACTGTGACAAAAGAATCTAATTGGATTACAAATATATGTCATAACCACACTGAGAGGTAGAGAAAAAAGATGCTGACCTACATAACTTTGATAAACGATGCTATAACTGAAAACTGTAAGACAAAGACAAAACAAACTGCACATAAACACTGCAGTCTAGTTGGTAAAGCTGTTTCTAGGAGTAGAGATTAACAACTCTGAAACCACTTCACATGAATACTAAGAGCAAAAAAATAAATCAACAGATGGCAGAGCTGGGAGCCAGGTTTCTTACTGTTGGAGAGGAAGGTTACAGATAAGGAAACAGGAAAGGCTAGAATGAACTATGTGGTTCTGGATTAGAGTCCAGACATCAGCATGAATTCATGTTTAGCTTAATATAGAGACAGATGGCTATACACGGAAATAATTATAGATGTGTATATACTCGGGTTATAATAGATAAATACATTTTCTCGATCTTTCTGCTGAAAGGGCTTAAAATCCATGATAGTCCAGTAGCAACAAGCACAAGCACACTCAGTCCTCAGATCTTGGTTTTCTTTTTTTTTTTTTTTTTTGAGATGGTGTTTCACTCTTGTTGCCCAAGCTACAGTGCAGTGGTGCGATCTCGGCTCACTGCAACCTCCATCTCCACCTCCCAGGTTCAATAGATTCTCCTGCCTCAGCCTCCCGAGTAGCTGGGATTACAGGCGCCATCATGCCCAGGGAATTTTTTGTATTTTCAGTAGAAACGGGTTTTCGCCATGTTGGCCAGGCTGGTCTCAAACTCCCGGCCTCAAGTGATCCATCCACCTCGGCCTCCCAAAATACTGGGATTACAGGTGTGAGCCACTGCGCCCAGCCTCAGATCTTGGTTTTCAATATCATTCTCCCATAAAAGAAACCAGTGCTCTTACAAAAAGGGTGAGGTGGGAAACATACAAAGAGTCTGGAGTACATTGTAGGTCCAAAAAGTAAAAAGTGCTCAAAAAACAAAAAATGGGGCGTGCAAAAGAGACACAGGAGCCACTCTGAAAGGGCATCCTATAACCAAAACAATTAGAGCAACAAAATAAATTATATTGGATTGGATTGTAACCTAAAGTATAGGCATAAAGTAAGTACCAATGAGTCCATGCAGATATAAATCACTGAATATATAAATTAATGGGAGAGAAGAGATAAATCTTCCATATAGAAGAATTCCAAATAATTTATGCAAAGATTCCTCCATCAAGGAAGGACAGCTTAATTTCCACTTCTTGAGTGCAAGCCACCCTTAGTGACCTGCATACATACTCATCTTAGGAAAAGGAAACAAAATCTTCTGTGTGATTATGAAGTAAAGAAAATAAAAGGCACTTCTCACACAGGTGAGAAATACTGAAGTCAATTTATTACTAACTTGAGATCTTGAAATATTTTACCCAGGAGTTGGAGGCTGCATGACAAAAAAAGATACTAAGCTAACTTTAAAGTCACTGGACCAGGAGGTAACATCTGAAGTTAGATTTAGGCTGCAATTTTGACTCTGCCATAAATAATAAGGATTACACTTTGGGCCAATTACTTAAAACTCTCTGAGGCTAAGGTTCCTCAACAGTGAAACAAAGATAAATTGGCTAGACCAACTCTCAATAGGGTTCAACAGAATTATGTAAATAGTTTGAATTTTTATAAAATACAAATGCAGGTAGATATGCAATTTAAGTACTGTCAAAGTTGTTAACAATTTGGTAAAGTCTCCAAAGCATCATTTTAAAAAAGTTTTCAGCACCCACTATAAATTAGTTTTGAAAGTTCCAAAGGTAAACTGCTTTCCTTAAGCTGATATATGAGTTTTAGCAAAGAGATCTTATCTACCTTGTACTGGACCATCAACCACCACCTTTTCACTCTCTTCCCTTCTCTATAGGAGGGCTTCTTGAAGAAAAAATGGCTCATCATATTCACTGTTTTTAATGCTTTAATCTCTCTTTATTCTCAAAGGAAGGCAAAGTGGTTTCTCCTTCTCATCTACTTACTGAAACTTTAAATGGTATGGGTATTAAAGACTTTCTTAATGGACAAACACAATGAGTACTTCAGGTCTTTCACAACTTGTGAGGTCTTTCCTGGCCGTACTTGGAGAATTAGAACCAACTCAGCTGAACCAATGGCAGCCACTGATACCTGTGTAGCAATGACAAGGGTTGGCCCAAACACTCTGCCAATGAAATCACACCCTATGTTTGCCAACATCATGTCTTTTTTTTTTTTTTTTGTACTTTTAAGTTCTAGGGTACATGTGCAGAATATGCAGGTTTGTTACATAGGTATACACATGCCATGGTGGTTGGCTGCATCCATCACCCTGTCATCAACATTAGGTATTCGTCCTAATGCCATTCCGTCCTCCCCTAGGCCTCACCCCCTGACCCACAGGCCCCGGTGTGTGATGTTCCCTTCCCTGTGTGCTGACACAGTGTCTTTTTACTTATAAATAATAAAGTTGCTTATTACTTCTTATAAAAGTGGTAGTAATGGGTGGTAGACTGCTATTTTTGTTTTCTGCCAACTCTAACAGAGAAAGTAAAACCTCAAGGTTTTCAGTTTTCAGTAGAGGAGATAGGTTAAGTATTAAGAACAGAACCTTTCTCAACAGCTGAGCCAGAATTTGATGACAAATTTACTACATGCCAATCACAAGCGTAATAAATGTCAAGATTGTATTGCCATGCCATTTACACAATTTATATCCTCTTACTATGTTTTATTTAGGAATTCTAAAAAAAGGTTAGATATAAAATAATTTCCACAATACAAGGAATTTTATTATTTGCAAACTTCTCAGATAACCCTCAGGAGAGACTTCATACTGCACACAAGATGCAGGGAAGAAGTCAGTGAAGAGAAAGAGGTTGAAAGGCATTACAAAGAAAGAAGACAGCATAAGAAAAGTGACAACGAGAAACGATCCGAAACACATATAACAGCGAAAAATTAACATCCAGAATACATAAAGAACTCTTTAAAGATGAGGTAAGGCCTAATGCAGTGGCTCACGCCTGTAATCCCAGCACTTTAGGAAGCCAAGAAAGGAATATCACTTGAGGCCAGGAGTTCAAGACCAATCCGGACAACACAGCAAGAACTCCCATCTCTACAAAATGTAAAAAATAAAAAATTAGCCTAATGTGATGGCATGTGTCTGTAACAGTCCCAGTTATTCAAGAGACTGAGGTGGGAGGATCACTTGACCCAGGAGTTGGAGGCTGCAGTGAGCCATGATCACACCACTGCACTCCAGCTTGGACAACAGAGTGAGACCCCATCTCTTTAAAAAAAATTTTTTAATTAAAAAAATAAAGATAAGGTAAGTCTAGAACTGCCAAAGGAAAATCCTGCCTGCCTAATGACATCATTCTAATAGTAGAATCTAGCAATATCTGAAGAGATCTACCATTCAGACTTACATTTACTTGAGCTACTATATCCCTTCTTTGTTTAAGCTAGTTTAAACTAGGTTTCTTTCACTCACTACTGAAAGAATCCTGATTAACACAGCATACAATTCAGCAGTATCTATCAATATTTTAACTTGGCATATGCGATGGTTAATTTTACATGTCAACTTGAGTGGATTAAGGAATGCCCAGAGAGCTGCTAAAACATTATTTCTGGGTGTATCCATGAAGATGTTTCAGGAAGACATTACCATCTGAATCACTAGACTGAATAAACAAGATTCGCCCTCACCAATGTGAGTGGCCATCATCTAATCCTTTAAGGACCTAAAAGAAAAAAAAAAAGGCAGAGGGAGAATTCATTCTCTTTTGAGCTAGGACATGTATCTCCTTCTGCCCTTGGATATTGGAGATCCTGATCGTCAGGACTTCAAACTCCAGGACTTGTACCAGTGGCCTCCCACACCCACCCCAGTTTCCAGTCCTATGGCCTTAGACTGAGAGTTATACCATCACTTCCCCTGGTTCTCAGGCCTTTAGACTCAGGATGAGTTATGCCACCAGCTTCCCTGGCTCTCCATCTTACAGAGGGTATATCATGGGACTTCTCAGCTCCCAGAATCACATTAGCCTATTCCCATAGTAAATCCTCTCTTGTCTATTTATATACATTCTACTGGTTCTATTTCTCCAGAAAACTCTAACTTATTAAACCAGTAATTGCACTTCTAAAACTCCATCCTACAGAAATGCTCAACCATGTGTACAGTACAAAGATATATCCATAAGGATGTTCACTGAATCACTAGTTATAACAGCAAAACTTTAGGAAATAAAATGTCTACCAATAGGAAAATGGTTACATAAATTACTTTACATCTCTACTATGAAATACTACACAACAGTGTTTTCACTCAGAAAGAAGTGGGGAGATATTATACAGTTTTGAGCAGAAGAGTGACTTGGCCTGATGTATTTTAAAAGGATCCTTCTAATATATTGGGGGTGGCCTGTCACAGGATGGAGAGGGAGCAATGGCAGATAGAGAAGATCTGTTAAGATGCTATTATAGCAACCTAGAAGAGAGATGTGGCTCTGACAAAGGTATTAATGGTAGTGAGAAGTGATCTGATTATGTGCGTGTGTATTCATACACACAAATATAGACAAACACATATACAAACTAATTTGCTGACTGACTAGATGAGAAATATGAGAAAAAGAAAGGAATTAATGATGGCCCAGAGTTTCTGGCCCGAGCTGGAACAACGGAATATTTCTGTCTAACAGATGAAAAAACTAAACCACTTAGAGGTTAAAAGACCTGCCCAAAGTCACACCAATAAACGGTAGAGTCAATAGAATCCAGGTCCATTTGACCATAACTCTTAATCGCTATGGTATAATGATATATTTGTCTAAGGAACTTCAGCATCAGTTACTGTGCCCAGTATTAGTGCAAATTTTCTTATTAACATTAACTAATAAAAAATACTATGAGCTAGATCATTTAGTAGCCAAATAAATTTGTTAGCTATATGCTTAATAATGATAAGATTTTAAGTGACTTTTATTTAGCAAATGACTTATTATTGAATGGCATGGTTAATTGCCAGTGAAGATCATTACTGCCCTCCAGGATGACAAGCTTCATAAAATCTCAACACCCATTACACCCAGCCTCCACTACAGGAGAGAAGACAAGCAAATTTGTTATTTGTGCTAATATGTGAAACAGAACACTAAAATGAAATACTTAAGAAATACAAAAATACATATGCATATTAAACTTCATGTAATCTACACCACACTTGAATGTTCTTTTCCAACTTTAGTCAGAAGACTACGTATGGTTCTCAGAACGGATTCCAAATCTAAACTGAAGAGACAGTGAAGCAAAACTCTTCGAACCAGTTTAGGTATTTTCATTTTATTTGTGTAGACCTGCATACCTTCATATTTTGGTGCACTAATTATCTTTTAGGAATCTCTGACAGTGTATTAATATTAGACAAACCAGCCAGGAGCAGGGACTCACGCCTGTAATCCCAGCACTTTGGAAGGCCAAGGTGGGCAGATCATGAGATCAAGAGATCAAGACCATTCTGGCCAACATGGTAAAACCCCATCTCCACTAAAAATACAAAAATTAGCCTGGCCTGGTGGTGGGCGCCTATAATCTCAGCTACTTGGGAGCCTGAGGATGGAGAACCACTTGAATCTGGGAGGTGGAGGCTGCAGTAAGCCAAGATCACACCACTTCACTCCAGCCTGGAAGACAGAGGGAGGCCCTGTGTCACCAAAAAAAAAAAAAAAAAAATTGGTAAACCTCAGGGAGGTAGAAAAATTATATAACAAAAGACAGCAGGTACGGTACATCACACCTGTAATCCCAGCACTTTGGGAAGCCAAGGCAGGAGGGTCAATTGAGCCAAGAGTTTCAGACCATCCTGGGCAACAAAGTGAGACCCCCAGATCTACAGGAAATCAAAACCTTAGGCAGGCACGGTGGCGCACAACTGTGGTCCCAGCTAATTAGGAGGCTGAGGCAGAAGGATCACTTGAGCCCAGGAGGTCGACGCTACAGCGAGCTGTGTTCATGCCACTACACCCCAACCTGGGTGACAGAGCAAGATCCTGTCTCAAAACAAAAACAAACAAACAAAAAAGACACTTTACATATACCAGTTGAATCACAAGGAGCAAGAAAATTATGAATCATATAAAACACAGCTATAGCAAGTTAAAAGACAGAAATGTCAAACTTGCTTCAGAAACTTTTGGGATTAACCCATAGTATCAAGTTAACTGCTACTAATCTAAGAATGGTGCTCTTATCATTGAGCACAAGAGGCTCTATAGTCTGGTCTTCACTCTTCAAGACCAGAAACATTTGTACTTCACCATCATTTAAAAATACCTCCTCATATATAGCTTTACACTTGGTCAATGTTTTACAAAAAGAGATCAACTATCATTCCTCGCTGGTCAATGTTCCAGAACTAGAATCATCCAGAGACTAAATTATAATCTTTATGAAAAGGTAGGGGCTCTGAATAAAGTATAGACTTTAGCTAGTTTACAAAAGGCAGGGGAACCAGGCGAGTATATAGGATATTTTTTAAAGCAACCAATAACCTATGTATCCCTACTGCCCCATTCTAATTTGACTTTTCTAGTTAGTGAATCAGATAAGTAAATCTAATAAAATTTTGGACATTAGTTTCAACTCTAAGAATACTACAGAAAAAATCAAACTCATGGAAGAATAAGCCCAAACATGTCACTCACCATCTCCTAAAATAATTCACATGGCTGCTTCCTACTCTCTTCAAACCCTACTTCTTAGCTCCCTACTCCTACTCTAATCCCTGTGTACATACTACAAAAAAAAATTAGATTTATCCAAAGTTTACTTTGTAATGGTGAATTCTAATAAAAAATACAGTGAAAAGGTTTAATTCGACCATTTATATCAACTATTCACATAACTATGTACAGCTATCTTATCCTCCAAAAACATCAAGTTCAAAAAAGGATGGTCATTAATGATGAAACTGATAATTAAAACTTCTAAAAGAAGATACAGTTGGGATTGGATGCAGTAGCTCACACCTGTAATCCTAGCACTTTGGGAGGCTAAGGTGGGTGGATCACTTGAGGTCAGGAGTTTGAAACCAGCCCGGCCAAAATGGTGAAACCCTGTCTCTACTAAAAATACAAAAAAAAATAGCCAGGCACTGGTGGTACGCACCTGTAATCCCAGCTACTTGGGAGGCTGAGGTAGGAGAATCGCTTGAACCTGGGAGATGGAGGTTGCAGTGAGCTGAGATCACACCACTGCACTCCAGCCTGGGTGACAGAGCAAGACTTCATCTCAGAAAAAAAGAAAATATAGTCAGGCCTCTGTATCCACAGGTTTTGCATCCGCAGATTCAACCAAGGGGATGGAAGATAAAGCATTTGTGGGATGAGGAACCCACAAATAGAGGGCTGACTTTTTGTATCTGCATATAGCACATTTTCCTATCTTCAGGGCAGAATGCAGAACTTGAGCATCTATAAATTTTGGTGTTCGTGGGCATTTTGGAACCAATTCCCTGTGGATACCAAGGGATAACTGTAGAGATGAATTTAAACAGCCATTTCAAATGCCTTTAGTCAAAAGCATACCTAACTTTACCCAGCAGAAAAAAGAAAAAAAAATCTGTAACATAAACTACACTATTCCTATATGAAGAAGAGATGTAACAGTATATTAGAAATGAACTTTTTGACTAGAAAAGGATTAACTCATGTCTTTATTTGTTACTACAAATAGTTTGGGAACTCCAGCTTTATAGTTAACTTCAAACAGATTCTGAAAACATATCTTAAGCATTTGAAATTAGAAGAATAACATCTATTTTTCCAGTATCTTCAAACATTCGACTATAATAGACAACAGACACCTGAACATGTGACTTTAAAACCAAGCATGACAAATTTCCTTCATTATGATTTAGAGAGTTTAGCCTTACCATCTCTTATCTGTTAAGATTAAAAAAAAGAAAGAAAGAAAGAAAAAGAAAAAAAAAAAACCACCTACCAGTACCAAAAACAATGTAAAGATTATTTCCTTTCCAGTCCAGGAGGTAACAAATTAGTAGTTCTGATGACCTATGGATCCATTAGTCTACATTTTAAGCAGCTACACCTGGTGATAAGCATGCAGGGAAGAGGGTCTGAATTTCCACGACCAATGAAATGTAAATGGTTTGCTGAGTGTTACAATGCAGAGTATTCTAGTGTCTTTAGTTTAAATTAACTGAATGCTAGAAATATTTAATTCAATTAAATGTTAGAAGCATGGTATGAGAGGGGGAAAAAAGGGCTTTAGAGTCAGAGAAATGGGTTCAAATCAAATACCCTAGTTTATTATGTAACCTTTTACAAGTCAACTTCTCTGAGCCTTGGTCTTTTCACCAATAAAATGAGGATAATACTGCCTCTAATAGCACTTTTATATATATGAAATAAGATAAATTAAGCATGTGCCACAATGACTACTACAAAGCAATGCTCAATCACTACCTGTTTTCTTCCTACCCCCTCTCTACTAAATGTCAGAATCTTGCCTTTAATCAATGCCCTTCACTCAGTAGTGTGCTGGTTAACATTTAACAACTAGCTGTCCAGGGGAAGAATGCCCAGTTTATAGCACTGGTTTGTAGCACTGGCTTATTTCTGTGGTGTAAATATTCCTACCATGGCTGATCCCAAGCATGAAGTCACTGAATGCAGAGATGTAAAGAGATGTGCAATAGCACATTATTATTAATAGCACACATTATTCTCTATCCCATGTGTTTTATTATCTCTATTTTGTTTGATTTTCCCCATAACACTTTTACCTTTTAAAATGTATCTTGTTTGTTTAGATATTTGTCACCTGTTTCCCCTGACAAGAAAAAGCCTCAGGAAGGCAGGCATCTTGTCTCATGCTAAGTAGCTGTAAAATGCCAAAAAGTATTAAAAAGTGTTTAAAAAGAAAAAGACTCATTCATTCAAAACACATCCTCAATTTCAGTACAATTATTCCTTCTGTCTGGTAAAGGAACAAAGAATAATCATGACCAGTAAATATCAAATACTTAAATTCAAACAGCAGACTACTTATCCCACATCACCTAGCTCAGTCAATAAAAAGAGGCCAGGCAGAGGCACTTCCAGATAAGATGCCCAACTAGAATATCATACTAATTGAATCCAAGGCAGGCAATCTTACCATCCTTGATAAACAAATTCAGGCAGTTATTTTATGACTAAAGAAAGGGAAACAAATACTACTGATAATAAGTCATATATTATCTTTATGTTTTATTAATCCAGCTTGTAGGCAAAGCCTCCATACCTTGAATTTACTTTACCTGCATTAATTAACATCTGCAAACATTCTACAGAATTGTGATAAGCTGCTTCATGAATCGGCATCCATCCCCTGTTATCAGCGACATCGACACTTCGGCCCTTTTTGAGCAGCTTCCTTAAGACTTTTACATTGCCTTCCCTGGCAGCAAGTCCAACTGTAGAGCACGTGTCCGCGTAAGCCTCTGTAAAATCCATTTGTTTGACCAGTCTACAAAACAAGGTAGAAGGATAATACTATAGTCAATAAAACAACACTTCACTCCTAGAGACAAGCAGATCATGGTGGGCCTGTCTAGCACCTCTTAAATGACTGCCAAAGAAGGGCCCACAATACGTAAAGTGACTGCCATGCCATAGTCTCTGCTGGTGCCTAAACAAGGAAGTTTCTCTGTTTCACAGATTAGAATTCCCTGGACTGTTCCTACTAATAACATGAAGGGACTTCTAAGTGTTCTATCTTTCCTCCTCTGGAAATGTTTGAGCAGCAATTTCCAGCAGGCTTCAGCTCCTGTTCATATCCCACCACAATGTACTCTTTGGTGCTCCATTAATGAGAGCACCTCTAGTTAATCCCCAGTGTACACTACATTACACAGAGTTGGTCATTCAACTACTGGCAATGCTCACTCTCAATATATAGCCCTCTATATGAAACAACTGAACCCAAAAAGGCCAGAAAAGCAGTGCAAGATAGGTGTCATTCTAGTCTTCCTGTACTTGCTGGTCCTTTTCAGAAGACGTTAAACACTCAGGCTCTGTGTGCTTGACCAAATAGTCCCACTGACTGAGCATACTGAAACAGAGAACACTATAAAGGGATGAGTCCCATTTTCCTACATAGCCCACAATTTCTTCACAGAATTCTTGCCCACATCATCATCTCTCTCCAAAGGTCACTTCAAGTTCCCCTGCAGTCAGAGTCCAGTATAGCTCTCATGTGACTCTTCCAAAGACACAATTTCTTGCTAGTGACTCTATGAAGCAGTTGAGATATGGAATACATATTTGATGACAAATTATTGTTTATTTTCTTAGATGTGATAATGGTATCACAGTTATTATGTCCTTATTCTATTTTTTTAGGGAACTTGTTCTAGGATGTATGTCCTTATTGTTATAAGACACATATAGAGTATCATAACACATGCAACATACTTCAAATATTTTTCATTTTTCATTTAAAAGTATAGAGAAAAAAGGAGTAAAGCAACTGTGCAAAATGCTAATTACTGGATCTAGATGAAAGGTACTGGTCACTACACTCTTTTAATCTAACTTTTCTGTATATTCAAAATTTTTCAAAAAAGGCGGGTTAGCAACCATGTCAGGCAATATGGAACTACAACTTAGAGGAAATAGGAAAAGATCTGATTTGGGGTTTTTTTTTTGGTAGCAGCTTCCTGCTGATTTCTTTATAAGAAAACAAGTAATACCCCTTGAATCTGAGTGTTTCAGCATTCAAGACAATGTTATAGAAATCTTCAAGAAAGAACAATCATTTGTGGCTTCTGTTTTCTCACACACACACACACACACACACACAGCCATGATAGTCCAAGTGAGTTTCCTAAAGAATAGTTTGCAGCAATAGCTCTAACGAGCAGATCTTCAAAATATTTTAGGATCCTCGACCCCTTAGAAAAACTCATGAAAGCTGTAGTTCCCCCCAAGAAAGTGTACACCCCAAATTTTGTACACAATTTCAGCAGGTTCCCCAGCTCGTTTCCAAAGCCTTTACTGGAGCCCCAAGTTAAGAACATTTGCCTGCTCTTTTGTGAAAAAGCCACTGAGGATGCTAAAGATGAATAAGACTGTGTAAAATTTAAATATATAAACAATTCCCATTGAAAAGGCAGCTACTCTTTCACAGACGTAAACTTCTATTGTAAACTTTCTGCTTATATTTGAAAGGCAAAATACATTTTTTTTTTCCAGGACATAAAATTAAATATGGATTACATTCCTCTGGCTGCTGTTATATGGCAAAAATCTAATTTCCAAAGCAGAACCAAATGTGTTTCTAGGTGCTACCTGCGGTGCTGGTACACTGCCTCCGTATCTGGACAGCACGAGTGACGACTCCAGTCCTTTTCTCCTTCCTCGGCCCCGTTAGAAATAAGCCGACTTCCAATTTCAGAGCCAAACAGCTCGGAAAGAATTGTGGGTATTGTAGTTCTCTACACACGCGCACTAAAGGTAGGTTAGGGTGATTTACGGAGGCTGCAAAATAATCCATTGCTTACTACACCGAAGGTTAATGCCTCTTGACCCACTAATCAAGGAAATAAAATAAAGCTGACTGAGACCCAGCCGGAAAACCTTTCTGGATTTAAACTCCCAGTGCGCTTTGCGCCCCAAGTGGCCATCGCGCCTGCGCTGCTCCGCGCAGCCGGTTACTCCTGTACCGGAGGCTGCAGTCCCCCGCGGCGCGGCGGCAGCTAGGGTTCACGGCCACCGTGGCAAAGGCGCCGCGGAAAGATGTGGGTTTTTGGTTACGGGTCCCTGATCTGGAAGGTGGATTTTCCCTATCAGGACAAGCTGGTCGGATACATCACAAACTACAGCAGGCGTTTCTGGCAGGGCAGCACGGACCACCGCGGGGTCCCCGGCAAGGTGAGGCGCCGGCCAGCTCCCCACACTTACTGCCCCAGGACCCCTGCTCCCCAATTCCACACCCACCACCCAGCTGCGCGGGAGCTACACCCTAGCGTTTCCTGGGGGCCAAGTACATAGCTTGGGGTAACACTTATTTCTGTACATTTTCCCTGCCACCTGCCCGCCATCTCTATCCAGCCCGGGCAGTCCTTCCGAAGCTACTTAAGATGCCGGTGGTTCTTGATGCCGCGAGAAGCGCGGGCACAGGCACAAGAGCTGGCACCAGGCTGAGTGCGGAGAGAGGGCTCCATCTCTCCGCAACCTCTGCCAGAAGAAAAAAAAAATCCCACTGGCGGGAAGATGAATTTTTTCGTGTCACCACAGAGCTGAAATATTAAAATCAAGTTGCAAATTCAGCTTTTTAGCAATTAAATTTGTTGGCATTTCTGCATTCTAGCAGACTTTCACAGGTTTGCGATTAAACGTGCATGTTACTTCTAGGATTTCTTTACATCTCTCAAAAGTTTTATTTTTCTGATACCTAGGATCGCAGAAGAACGAGTTTCCAATTTTTTTCTGGTTATTAAGGAACTCATTTTGGTTTTCAGGTACTGGCAAAGTTAAATGAAGTTCTGGTTACATGAGTAACACAGTACCAAATTTATTACTATATCTAACATTATTTTAATGTTAGTTTCTTGATGGTTCTTATAATATGAAATGTAAGTTCTTTGATCCACTTTTCAGTCGGTCATACAAAGACAAAAATCTCAATATTTGTGTAGAGAATTAGAAGCAGCTCACTGCTTATGCAAATCAGCTTTGTACCGGCTGCAAAACAACTAATTGTAAAGAAAACTAAGATTGAGGTGACTAATAATTTGGAAATTGGTCAATGGAAAGGGGAAAAGATCAAGGCTCTAAAGTAGTTTGCACATGCTCATAAAAGAGACACAGGATTAAAATCATGAAAAGAACCTGAGTTAGAAGCCATTCCATTTTAACTAGAATTGGTCAGTTAAGAACTTGGCTTTTAGGTAGACTATACTGGCCTATTGGCATGTTGAACAGAATGTCCCCAAAAGGGGGAAATGGCTTAGGATAAATGCACATTTATAGATCAATAGAAATGTCATAGCCAAAGTATCTCCAAGAGTCTTCTAAAACAATATTCAAGACATTAATGAACTAAAGTAAATAAAATGCCTTTTCAGTTATCAGTTTTGGCTAGGCCTGGTGCCTCACGCCTGTGATCTCAACACTTTGGAAGTTTGAGCCAGGAGGACTGCTTAAGGCCAGGAGTTTGAGAGTTGTCAGATTTGATATGAATATTTAAAATGGCCATTCTGAAGAGAAAACCTTTAGCCCAGGCTCCAATTATGATGACCAAGTATTAAATATTTATGTATGTGGTTATAAAAACATATTTTACTACTACAGTCTTGACCAAAATGTACTGTTACATAGCACACTGAAATATGTATGCTGTCAGAACAGACTGATGATTAGAAATTGCCTAGTCAATACAACAGTCCATGATTCTTTAAAAGGAGAAAGGAGCTGGGCCGGCTCAGTGGCTCACGCCTGTAATTTTAGCACTTTGGGAGGCCGAGGTGGGCAGATCACCTGAGGTCGGGAGTTCAAGACCAGCCTCACCAACACGGAGAAACCTCATTTCTACTAAAAATACAAAATTAGCCAGGTGTGGTGGCACATGCCTGTAATCCTAGCTACTCAGGAGGCTGAGGCAGAAGAATCGCTTGAACCTGGGAAGTGGAGATTTTAGTGAGCTGAGATAGCACCATTGCACTCTATCCTGGAAACAACAAGAGCAAACCTCCATCTCAAATAAAATATTAAAAAAAAAGGAGCTATAAAAGCCAGTATCTCTTTATACTAAAATTTACTAAAATATAGGAAAGGAAAGTAAGAGGGCAAAGCTGCACTGGCTAACATTTTTACACCTACTTTTATTTAAAGAATTTATGCTGGCAAATTAAAGGGAAATCTAATTACATTTACTGTTCTGTTAAAAAAAAAACTGGAAAGAACATCATAATTTTACTTCACATTTTTAATTAAAATGGATTGCCAGCCTTATATCTCACAAAATGGCAGTTTCTCATCAAAGTATCTTATTTAGATGTTTTTCACACATCAAATAGAATATATTACAGTTTTACAAAGAAATATTTTAATGCAAGAGACAATCATAAACATTTGCTAGATTTCTAACTTTTCTAGATCAGAAACATTACTCATTACACAATGAAAACATCCATCATGACTCATATTTTACATCCTCCAAACCTATTCAGGTAGATGTTTCTCAGTAACATACTGAGAACAGAGGTTAAGTTTTAGAAAACATTTACAAGTAATTTTCTTTCTTTTTTTTTCTTTGGAGATGGAGCCTTCTGTCACTCAGGTCGGAGTGCAGTGACAGGTTCTGCGCTCACTGCAACCTCCACCTCCCGGGTTCAAGTGATACTCCTGCTTCAGCCTCCTGAGTAGCTGGGATTACAGGTGTGCACCACCACAACTGGCTAGTTTTTTATATTTTTAGTAGAGATGGGGTTTTGCCATGTTGGTCAGGCTGGTCTTGAACTCCTGGCCTCAAGCAATCCACCTGCTTCAGCCTCCCAAAGTGCTGGGATTATAGGCATAAGCCACCATGCCCAGCCACCAAGTAATTTTATTTATTATAGTGCCAGTAGTTCATGTCTGTATCATCCAAAGCAGTCATAGGATTCCATTTACTTCCCCTTAAAATCACTCCCTGCATACTCTTGTGTTTTGTGTTCCACCAGCCACCACTTCAATCTAAAACTTCACTACTCCTTTTCAATAATTACTACTAAGCACTTACGTAAGTGGGAGACAGTTATGCAAACAAAAATACTTGATAAGCGCTAAAAGGAAAACAAATGAAGGGGCAGTAAGAGTTTAGGAGAAGGAGCTGCTAAGTCCATCTGGAGAGATAATGCCAGGACTTTATGGAGGAAGTGGGCAGATGATATAGGCAAATAAAAGGGAGAAGGGCATTCTGCACTAGGCACCAGTATATTCAAAGATATGAATGTTTTTAAGAGTTACAAATTAATTCAGTAAAACTTTAGGGTAAAAATGGAAAGAAATTAGGTTTGTAGTTAAGTCATGCTAAAGAATTTTTTTTTTTAAGAGACAGGGTCTCACTCTGTCACCCAGACTGGAATACAGTGGCATAATCACGACTCACTATGAACAACCTCCCAGGCTAAAGTGATCCTCCCCGCTTCAGCCTCCCTAGTAGCTGACACCACAGGTGCACGTGCACCATACCTGGCTAATTTTTTGTATTTCTGGTAAAGACAGGGTTTCACCATGTTGCCCAGGCTGGTCTCAAACTCGTAGGCTCAAGCCATCTGCCTGTCTCAGCCTCCTAAAGTGCTGAGATTAAAGGCATGAACCACCCATGCCTGGCCAAGGATTTTTATTTTATGCTGTAGAATATCACAACTCTGAAAATTTTGAAGCAAGAGAGTGACTCGCCCAATTTTTGCAACAGAAAGTCATCCTGGGCCCAAGTACAGAACAGACTGGAAGGAAGCAAAACTGAAGTCAGACAGGAAAATCCTTAAGGAAGCTACTGAAAGAAGAACTAGATTCAGATGACACTCAAGACAGTTACCAAGAATTGGTTACAGGGCTGGATATAAGGGGAAACAAGGAGAGATGGAGTGCCGAACTTGTCCCCTGTACCACTAACATTTCTTACTGTGCACTTCCTCCTTCCACTTAACTTGAGTACTACACACTTTATCAACCTAATTGTTCCAAAGCATTTCTTTGATCATGCCAGTCACCCACTACCCAAGTTCTGTAGTAGCTCCTTAACTGCCAACTTCTCTCAAATTTCAGTGGCTTATTTCCACTGTCCCCTAATTTCAAATCTGCTCTTTGGCTTTTCTAATCTGACTTCACCCTGTTTCTCCAGTCATCTTTCTGAATCATCCCCCCTACGTGGGGACCCTCTGCTAAAGTCAGACTCTTGGCCTGGTGTAGTCCTGCCTCTAAGGATTCATGAATTGTGAGCCATGTCCTTTCACCAGAATAGGTATCTTTCTGATCACCTAAGACTCAGAATTCTTACTGCGCTTAATAAATACCATACATCTTAGCCCGTAAGCTCTATTTATTTCACGTTAGATTGCATTCTAGAATAACAATATAAGCTACTGGAAGCAAGAATCAAGATTTCTTCTCCACAGCACAGAGTAGGCATTCAGTATGTAACTTCTAATTCACTTTGAAATTGAAAGTACTATGGCAATATCTACTTGACCCTCACCAATATATGTACCCTCATTATAGCATTATCTTAAAAACAAGTCATAAATCTAAATGTCCAAGACACACAAATGTTTATAGCTCATCAATGATACAATATTATCCCTATTAAAATGTATGAGAAGACTAACAGGAAAATTAAATAAGAAATGATAATCCAAAATCCCATGTGTTCCATGATTATGAATTATCTATATCAACAGATAAAGACTAGAAGGAAATATCAACAGAGATGACACAAATGCCTGAAAGATTCACACTCACTATGTGCCAGACACTGGGCATACAAGTAGGTAAAATTGTAGCTTATGACTCAGCATCCTCATGATCAGGTTATCAGTATATATACAGCCTTTGGTACTATGTGGATGAATTTTATTTTTAAAAAAAGCTTGCAGGCACTGATATAAGTCACCTTTTTGCCTTAAATTATGGAACATTCCAAGTCTGGACTTTCTCTAAGGCTTTCCATTTATAAACAAAGACTGTTTTATCAGTCTTTGAAATGGAAGAACAAACAAAATTTGTTTTGGCTTGATAATATCTCATTTCAACCTCAAGTTGAATACTAAAAAGTGAAGCTTTCCATATAACTGTGAACTGACTTGTGTTAAAACCAAGAAAATAAAATTGCCTAGAACACAGATGGTCTGACTGTCCCATATAAGAACTACACAAATAGGCCAGTTCTAATATAAAGTTCATATATGAATGCAAAAGGAATGCCTGCCTTGAAGCACCCATTACCATATACAGAAAGGTAAGAACACTTCATAACTCAGAAGTATAAACCACTCATTCTCTTGTACTTAAAACCTCTTAATATACCCTGGTAGCAGTGGTTCTTAAAGTATGAGCCCCAAAACAATTTCTGGAATCAGCGGGAAAGTTGTTATAAACACAGATTCTTAAGACAGCTCCAGACCTACAGAATCAGAAACTCTGGAGGTATGTATGGCCTAATAACGTGTTTGTCAAGCCCTCTGGGTCATTTTGAACTACATTAAAAGTTTGAAAGCCACTTCCCCATAGGAAAGCACCCTTGATGTCATTTTTTTTCCCTAATAAAACTAAAGGCCAGGCGTGGTGGCTCATGCCTGTAATCCCAACACTTTGGGAGGCCAAGGAAGGTGGATCATCTAAGGTCAGGAGTCTGCTATCAGCCTGGCCAACATGGTGAAACCCCTGTCTCTACTAAAAAAATATAAAAAAATTAGCTGGGTGTGATGGTGAGCACCTGTAATCCCAGCTACTCATAAGGCTGAGATAAAAGAATCACTTGAACTGGGGAGTCAGAAGTTGCAGTGAGCCAATATCCCATCATTGCAGTCCAGCCTGGACAACAAGAGTGAAACTCCAACTCAAAAAATTAAAAAACGAAAAATAAAATAAAAATATAACATTATGGCCAGGCGCGGTGGTTCACACCTGTAATCCCAGCATTTTGGGAGGCCAAGGCGGGCAAATCGCGAGGTCAGGAGCTCGAGACCAACCTGACCAATATGGTGAAACCCCATCTCTACTAAAAATACAAAAAATGAGCCGGGCATGGTGATGCATGCCTGTAATCCCAGCTACTCCAGAGGCTGAGGCAGGAGAATCGCTTGAACCCAGGAGGCGGAGGTATATATATATAACATTATTTTTTCCTAAGGGGAAAACCAGAATATTTATCATTACTGTTTCCATTTGCCTTTCATTTTAGATGACCCTTAGTCACTGGTATGTTTTCCAATATATTCACATAAGTGAACATAATATACATAATATGTATAAACTGATGGAAATATTTAAAAGGCCAACACAGTCTAGATAAGGTAGATTCTCTTAGCTTCATCATAAAAAATAAGTATGCTTAAGAAATAGTGCTTCTTATGGGCAAATATAGTTCAAATATTCCACGTCAAAAATGTTGCTAATGGCCAGCTACTTGATGAACTTTATTAATTCAGAAATTTTTTTTTTTTTTTACCTTTTTTAAAACAGCCTGGAAGAGTTGTGACTCTTGTTGAAGATCCTGTGGTATGGTATAAATATTCTTTTTTGTAAAATTTTAATTTTAAAACATTGAGATGTTTCTCATTTTTAATTTTATTAACAATTGTCACAGACAATTTGAACTACCCAACCCAATTTGAACTACAATTTGAACTAGGACAATTTAGAATTCTTTTCTGTATTTGTGGGGGTTTTTTGTGTGTGTTTGTAGAAAATGAGGCCAATAAGAAAAGTCAGAATGTAGGATGCAAGGTAGACAACAAAGTACAAACAAATGGCATGTAGTCTCGTTTTTGTGGGGTTTTTTTTTTTTGAGACGGAGTCTTGCTCTGTCGCCAGGCTGGAGCACAGTGGCGCAGTCTTGGCTTACTGCAATCTCTGCCTCCTGGGTTCAAGCGATTCTTCCGCCTCAGCCTCCCAAGTAGCTGGGACTACAGGCGCATGCCAAAGGCCCAGCTAATTTTTGTATTTTTAGTAGAGACAGGGTTTCACCATGTTGGCCAGGATGGTCTCGACCTCTTGACCTCAGGATCCACCCGCCTCAGCCTCCCAAAGTGCTGGGATTACAGGCGTGAGCCACCAAGCCCGGCCTTGTGGGTTTTTTTAAAAACAAGTTTATTAACTAAGAATTTTGTGGTTCCCTTTAACATTAATGGTGGAAATACCCCCCAGACAGCCAGACTACCACCAAGAATTAAATGGAACCCTTAAACGCTCTCTTCACTTTTTCTAGGAGTCTCATATTCAGCAGAAATCTAAGTCAGGAATTCCTTCTTTCTTGCTTGCTTAATAGTATCAAGAACACCTGTGAGTCGTGTTTTGTGTTTTTTGTTTTTGAGTTCAGGAGTACATGTGCAGGATGTGCAGGTTTGATGCATAGGTAAACATGTCACGGGGGTTTGTTGTACAGATTATTTCATCACCCAGGTATAAATATTAAGCCTAGTATCCATTAGTTGTTTTTCCAGATACTCTCCCTCCTCCCACCCTCCACCCTCTGGTAGGCCCCAGTAGCACCTGTGTTTTTAAAACTGGTTTGGAGCACCAGAAAGTTTATGTAACCAGCAATCCTCAGTTTCTTAAATATTTTCAATCATTCTATTGGGGTAGAAATTCAGAATTTTATATTGTGAAATGTTAACTTTGGAAAGGACTTTAATAAGCAAAAATCAAGCAGTTAGTAATGGTAGATAAATAATGGTGTAGATTAGGAAATGCTTTCATAATTGATACTATGAAAATCATCCTAATTAAACAGTTAATAAACAAATAGCACTTTGTTTCTACATAACTTTTTAATGATCAAGTGAAAACCTGGTAGTTTTCCTTTCAGTCCCATTATTAAAGAAAAAGACCAAATTTAAAAAAAAAATTAAGATAAAATATCTTGCTGGGCCTATGATACAAAGAAATTATTCACAATAGAGATTTTAAAATGCTTATTTCCTTTATTTCTTTTTTTTTCTTTTTTGAGACAGTCTCACTCTATTGCCAGGCTGGAGTGCAGTGGCGTGATCCCGGCTCACTGCAACTTCCGTTTTGCATTTTCAAGCAATTCTCCTGCCTCAGCCTCCCGAGTAGCTGGAACTACAGGCAGGTACCACCATGCCCGGCTAATTTTTTGTATTTTTAGTAGAGACGGGGTTTCACCATGTTGGCCAGGAGGGTCTCGATCTCTTGACCTCGCTATCTGCCCGCCTTGGCCTATTTCCTTTATTGTTTAGTATGTTGTTCCGTGCACTTTTAAGTGAAGACAAACTGTATTGACTTTTTTTTTTTTTTTTTGAGATGGAGTCTCACTCTATCACCCGGGCTGGAGTGTAATGGCACGATCTCGGCTCACTGCAATCTCTGCCGCCAGGGGTTCAAGCAATTTTCCTGCCCAAGGCTCCCAAGTAGCTGGGATTACAGGTGCCTGCTGCCACGCCTGGCTAATATTTGTATTTTTAGTAGAGACAGAGTTTCACCATCTTGGCCAAGCTGGTCTTCAACTCCTGACCTCGTGATCCACCCACTTTGGACTCCCAAACTGCTGGGATTACAGGCATGAGCCACCACACCCAGCCGACTTTTAAGAATATACAAGATACATGGCAAGCTAGAGCCCACCCAAAAAAAATAATATACAAGATACAGCCAGGCATGGTGACTCACACCTATAATCCCAGCACACTGGGAGGCCAAGGTGGGCGGATCACTTGAGATCAGGAGTTCGAGACCAGCCTAGCAAACAGGACAAAACCCCTTCTTTACTAAAAATACAAAAATTAGCTGGACGTGGTGGTGCGTTCCTGTAATCCCAATCACAGTTACTCAGAGGCTAAGGCAGGGGAATCGCTTGAACCCGGGAGGCTAAGGTTGCGGTAAGCCAAGATCATGCCACTGCACCACAGCCTGGGCAACAGACACAACTTAGTCTCAAAAACGAACAAACAGAAAAGAATATATGAGGTACTCTCAGCCGGGCATGTTGGCTCATGCCTGTATTTCAGCACTTTGGGAGGCCGAGGTGAGCGGATCACCTGAGGTCAGGAGTTCAAGACCAGCCTGGACAACATGGTGAAACCCCATCTCTACTAAAAATACAAAAATTAGCCAGGCGTGGTGGCGCATGCCTGTAATCCCAGCTACTTGGGAGGCTAAGGCGGGCAAATCGCTTGAACCCAGGAGGCAGAGATTGCAGTGAGCCAAAATTGTGCCACTGCACTCCAGCCTGGGCAACAGAGCGAGACTCCATTTCAATAAAAAAAAAAAAGAATATATGAGATACTCTCTTAGATCACTACCTATCATCACCTATTTTAATTAGCCTTATAAATACTAGCGTATTCTTTTCATTTTTCAACAGGGATGTGTATGGGGTGTTGCTTACAGATTGCCAGTAGGAAAGGAAGAAGAAGTAAAAGCATACCTTGACTTCAGAGAGAAAGGAGGCTACAGAACCACAACAGTCATTTTTTATCCAAAAGATACCACAACAAAACCATTCAGTGTATTGCTGTATATTGGAACATGTGATAATCCTAACTATCTTGGTCCTGCACCTCTAGAAGACATTGCTGAACAAATTTTTAATGCAGCTGGTCCAAGTGGAAGAAATACAGAATATCTTTTTGAACTTGCAAATTCTATTAGGAACCTCGTGCCAGAAGAAGCAGATGAGCATCTTTTCGCTTTGGAAAAATTAGTAAAGGAACGTATAGAAGGGAAACAGAACCTCAATTGCATATAAAGAACTAATCATTGACTTTTCTAAACAAGCAGAGCTTTTAGTCTTCAGAGAATTAATTTCAGTGCACAATGGCAATATAATTTGGAAATACGTTTAAAGATCCTATTTTTAATCTAGTCAGGATATTATCTAAACTTATAGTTTAATTGGAAATGTCCTGAAACACATATATTCAAAAGATTGGGATACAGTGAAAGAAAAATTCAAATTTTAATAACATAAAGATTTCCTAACTTTATGCTATTGAACACTTACTCATTAGAAGTGAGTTCTTCAGAAAAATACAGTGAAGGACTCAGTTCAGTCTGGTTTTTATCAGAGTAACAATAATCCTGTTGTTTCATATCCCAATAGTATTTTGAAGTTCTAAGGAATTAAACCAAAAGTCCAATAAATATAAGGTTATGCCTTCAATATATTCCTATACAATTCCATAACCATGGTTTAAAATATACACGCTTAAAATAACATGATTAGAAATACACAATATGAATAGTATTTCAGCCTTAATTGTGAATTTCCTTGTTATTTAGGTATTAAATGAAACCCTTTCAGTTTTAAGCCAAAAACTGGCATCTTTTTAATATGAAAATTTCCTTGGAATTAAAATGTACTGTACCTCTTCTTTTTTAAATAAAGGCATTTTACTATATGGAAAATAACTCACTAAAGCACAAATTACATTATACAAATTATGATCACTAATAATGTATTCTGTCATTCACTTTATGTTAATCTTTTTTTATTGCATTTTAGGTTTTGGGGTACATGTGAAGAACATGCAAGATTGTTGCATAGGTACACACATGGCAGTGTGATTTGCTGCCTTCCTCCCCATCACCTATATCTGGTATTTCTCCCCATGCTCTCTCTCCCAACCTCCCCACCCCCTGCTGTCCCTCCCCTATTTCCCCCAGACAGACCCAGTGTGTGACAATCCTTCCTTGTGTCCATGTGTTCTCATTGTTCAATATCCACCTATGAGTGAGAACATGCGGTGTTTGATTTTCTATTCTTGTGTCAGTTTGCTGAGAATGATAGTTTCCAGGTTCATCTATGTCCCTACAAAGGACAGGAACTCATCGTTTTTTATGGCTGCATAGTATTCCATGGTGTGTATGTGCCACATTTTCCTTGTCCAGTCTGTCATCGATGGGCATTTGGGTTGGTTCCAGGTCTTTGCTATTGTAAACAGTGCTGCAATGAACATTCATGTGTATGTGTCCTTATAGTAGAACGATTTATAATCCTTTGGATACATACCCAGTAATGGGATCGCTGGGTCAAATGGAATTTCTATCTCTAGGTCCTTGAGGAATTGCCACACTGTCTTCCACAATGGTTGAACTAATTTACACTCCCACCAACAGTGTAAAAGTGTTCCTATTTCTCCACATCCTCTCCAGCATCTGTTGTCTCCAGATTTTTTAATGATTGCCATT
>CAUYLG010004166.1:0-10522 GCA_963573385.1 Cacajao melanocephalus | reverse complement strand
ACTTCAAACTATACTACAAGGCTACAGTAATCAAAACAGCATGGTACTGGTACCAAAACAGAGATATAGACCAATGGAACAGAACAGAGGGCTTGGAGGCAACGCCACACATCTACAACCATCTGATCTTTGACAAACCTAACAAAAACAAGCAATGAAGAAAGGATTTCCTGTTTAATCAATGGTGTTGGGAAAACTGGCTAGCCATGTGCAGAAAGCAGAAACTGGACCCCTTCCTGACACCTTACACTAAAATTAACTCCAGATGGATTAAAGACTTAAACATAAGACCTAACACCATAAAAATTCTAGAAGAAAACCTAGGCAAAACCATCCAGGACATAGGCATAGGCAAGAACTTCATGACTAAAACACCAAAAGCATTGGCAACAAAAGCCAAAATAGACAAATGGGATCTAATTAAACTCCAGAGCTTCTGCACAGCAAAAGAAACAATCATTAGAGTGAACCAGCAACCAACAGAATGGGAAAAAATTTTTGCAATCTACCCATCTGACAAAGGACTTATGCCCCAAATCTACAAAGAACTAAAACAGATTTACAAGAAAAAAAACAAGCAAACCCATTCAAAAGTGGGCAAAGGATATGAACATACACTTTACAAAAGAAGACATACATGAGATCAACAAACATATGAAAAAATGCTCATCATCTCTGGTCATTAGAGAAATGCAAATCAAAACTACATTGAGATACCATCTCACACCAGTTAGAATGGCAATCATTAAAAAATCTGGAGACAGTTGCTGGAGAGGATGTGGAGAAATAGGAACACTTTTACACTGTTGGTGGGAGTGTAAATTAGTTCAACCATTGTGGAAGACAGTGTGGCAATTCTTCAAGGACCTAGAAATAGAAATTCCATTTGACCCAGCAATCCCATTCCTGAGTATATATCCAAAGTATTATAAATCATTCTATTATAAAGACACATGCACACATACGTTCATTGTGGCACTGTTTACAATAGGAAAGACCTGGAAACAACCCAAATGCCCATTGATAATAGACTGGAGAAGGAAAATGTGGCACATATACACCATGGAATACTATGTAGCTGTAAAAAATGATGAGTTTGTTTCTTTTGTACGGACATGGATGAATCTGGAAACCACCATTCTCAGCAAACTGACACAAGAACAGAAAATCAAATACTGCATGTTCTCACTCATAGGCGGGTATTGAACAATGAGAAAACATGGACACAGGGAGGGGAGCAGCACACCCTGGAGTCTGTTAGGGGAGACGAGGGGAGGGATGTAGGGGGTAAGGCGGTTGGGGAGGGATAACATGGGAAGAAATGCCAGATATAGGTGATGGAGGGATCAAGGCAGCAAACCACATTGCTATGTATGTACCCATGCAGCAATCCTGCATGACCTGCACATGTACCCCAGAACCTAAAATGCAATAAAAAATATATATTAAAAAAGAAAAAGTAAAAGCATGGTGCAACTATCTGCTATTTATTTTTAAAAGTCCATTTTAATTATAAAGGCAGAGATAGTTTAAAAGGATGGCAGATATACCATGCAAGCACTAATCATAAACCTGGAGTTAGTGATATTACTATCAGAAAAATTAGACTGCAGACAGATAATAATACCAGAGATAAAGAATGTCACGTTATAATAGAATTAATACATGAAGAAAACGTAGTATATATGTGCATCTAATAACAGAGCTGCAAATAACATGAAATATAAGCTTACAGAATTGATGAGGAATAGCTATATCAAAAAATATAGTTAGATATTTTAATACATTCCTCTCAGTAATTGATACAAAAAATAGGAAATTAACATGATGCATCATAGTTGAACAGTGCTACCAATCTTTACGTAATAGAAATATTTAAAATACTACACACAAACTATAGAAAATACACATTGTTTTTAAATACACATAAAACGTTCATGAAACTAATGTAAGAATGAGCAAAAAAAGGAATAAGAAATCCTAAGCAGATGAACTTAAGAACTAGAACTAGGTGTTTCTAATTCTAGAAAGTTCATAGCAAGAACTAGAAAACTCAAAGCAAGTTTTCCTCTCTAAATTCTAAGCTAAATCAGTATTTACAATGAATGTGATTCATTTAAGTTACCCTATTTTAATATAGGAGAGTGTCAGTTTAGATTTTTAAAAAACACAGTTCACCTATATGCCCTTTACAAGAGACCATTCACAACAAAATGGCTTACAAAGAAAGCGGGAGTTGCAATATTAGCAGACAAAATTGAATTCAGGATGTAAGTCATTAAAAGGTCAAAGGGGAATATTTTGTATTGATAAAAGTCATACTTAAGTAGGTCTTAGATAAAAAGCCTGCAAGATATTTAAAAAATCATTTAAAATCAAACATGCCATTGCATCAAGAGAGGAAACACCATAGCCAAAGGATACAAAGAAAAATCTTACCTGAATTTACTACTTAACCCAGTTAGGGAAGACTACCATGACACTGTGTTGGAAATCTACAGCAAACGTGATACTTAATGATGAAACATCAGAAAACTTTTCATTAAAGTTCAAAACAAGATTTACATACTTATTATCACATCTATTTACCTTGGAGCTTCTAGCCAATGTAATAAATTTAGTTATAAATACTGAAAAGAATTAAAACTTATTAATTTTAAATGTCTGTACCAAAATCAAAAAAGGTAAACAATTAATAAACTAATAGAACTAAAATAGAGTTGTTACTTAGCCAGATTCAAAATTAACATACGCAAATTAGTGCCTTTTCTATATACCAACCGTATCTAATTAAAACAATGAAAAGTAAAAGACTTGATTATACTAGTCACAAGATAGTTTCCTAGGAATAAATCTGATATATATGGAAAATTATATAATGAAACTTATAACAATTTATTTAAAATTCTAAAAGTTCTGAACTAGGCATACTCTCTTCATAGACTGGAAAATTCACTAGTGGAACAGGTTAATCTGTAAATAACTCCAACTTTAATCAAAGTTCTCATGGAACCATTTCATTAAATATTTATCTAGGAAGAAGTATATGAGAGAGGACTCACACTTTTGAACATCTCCACAATTAGCACCCTGGCCCAAGGTGGCATCATCTGTGCCTGGATTATCACATTAACTTCTGAACTCTTCTGTTTTCACATTTGCCCTCTCCACCACCATTCACCTAACCCTTACAGCCTAAACTGAACCCTCAGACAGAGTGATCCTTTAATAGATTACTTAGTTCAGTCCTTTCGATGAATTTATGATTTAGGATCTCTATTTTACAAAAGAGGATATTGTTAGAAAGATTAAGTAATTGAATCAAACAATTGGGAAGAAGTAGAGCCATGATTTGAATCCAGTATTTCTGATTCTCCTATTCTTTTCAACACTAGACTATACTGTATTTTATTAGCTCTTTCTGTGTTGAGGTTATTTTATTACTTTTAAAGGATGCTCATAGACATTCGTCATATGTGATGATAGATGACACTTACGTGAAATATGTAGCTTGGCCTCATAAAAAGTATTCTTTAATTTCACTTACGGACAGAAAGCTGACCTGGGATGAAAAAATTGTTTTGACCCATTGTGACATTTCTTCTGTTTATATGGTGATAAAGAAAAATCAAAATTTTAACTAATCTATTATTCATAAGGATATTATCATTTTTTCTTCTTGGGTTTTTAGGCTTAACACCTTTTTTTTCTCCTGTGGCACATTTGATTGCACTCTTAACTGTGATGCTAAAATAAAGCTCAATTTTAGTGATCACAGAACCTGATGTTGAAATAATCTATTTTTAGAAATGCTGGGTTTATGGTAATGATGAAGGTTGTATCATGTTGTTATGGCAACCTAAATCCTAAAGTACAGATTAATGACAAGCTCACTGATTTTTGGAAGTAAGCAGTTCATTTCTTATCTCAATTCAGTTCTAAATAATTATTTAAAATACAGTAAATTTCTTCGAACTTATTTTACAATGGCGATAATATCTCCATTTAGTTATATATCAGTATTTATCAAGATTTTAAAATTTATAACACCAGATTTTTATGGCATCATGACGTTTGTAACTGGACAAAATGAATTTCTCAATGTGTAGTATTCTGATGCATTAGTAGCTGAAAAAATGTTGCCCTCTTTAAAATTATGTAACTAATCTTTTTTTTCTAACAGTAAATTAACTACCTGATTATTATATTTGCTATATGATATACTGGTATAGCAGCTACTTTCTAAATGTAAGAAATGTTGAGAAAGACCTTTCAAAACTTGGAATTTAGGCAAATAAGGTCTCAGAAAATAGCATGTCATTGTAGCATGTCAGTGCTTCATCATAATGAAACATTGCTTTTAACAGGCTCATCAATAATTATTTATTTAAGGAATGGCCTTTGTTTGATTCTCTGTTTACAAGTGATTAAAAGTTCCAAACTCTGTGGACATGTTAATTTATAGATTCTGTATAGTAGATGAAGTAGCCCCCAAGTTATGGTTTTTCTTGCTCTGCAGTACATTTTTACCTAACCTGTTTTGTTATAACTGTCCTTTCCAAATACCTATAAATGACCAGTTTCTCAAAATGCACTTTGAACCAGACTTACCTTCTTAGTAGTTTCCTCATTAATGAGTTATTAAATTTTTGACCCGTCATTTATTTTTATGAGAATCATATTTTTAATTTTTTGAAAATTATACTTATACTGGAAAGATAATTAAACTGTCTGAAGGTCCATAGGACATCACTTAATAAATTAATGTTTATGAAGATTTCATGGTAGCAAAGAGACCAGGGAAGTTAATGCCCTACCTTTACAGATGATCATAGCTTATATACAAATAAAAAGTTACATCTCCTTTTCAGCTGGTCTTTTTGCATATCCTTTGGTCTTGTGAAAAGCAGGAACACAAAACAATTCTGAAAGTACTCCCCATCAGCTATGGGCTAGGCTGTGATTGATCAAAATAGTAAAGTAAAATCAGGTGGATGCCCATGCTAGAACCGGTGTTCAGCATGCACTGCTTTCATTGCATCTGCATAGGGTATTTAGTTGATAAGGACGTTCCAAACTTTCAGAAGCACGTGACTGAACTGAGATGATTTGTTGGTCATTTTGGATTTAGTCATAGAATACTGGAAACTTTTCCATTTTGGACATTGATTATTTATCACAATAATGATTCATTATTGTTTGAGACTGTATTTCACATGTGATATTAGTAATTAGTGAGTAATTTGGGCTAAGACACCAGGCAGGCTGGCAGACAATATAGATAGATAGATCAATTGATTGAAATACAGATACTTAATATACTTCTTAAGATAAAGGATGAATTTACATAGTAATTATTTGGGAGATTAATACTAATTTGGGAAATTAGTATTAATTTATTTTAATACTAATTTGGGAAATTAATACTAATACAAATTAATACTAATTTCGGAAACTTAGTTCTCCAAAATAAGGTCTGAGAGAATAACATCTAAGTTAGGTCTAAGTTTCCCAAAATAATGTATGTGTATGTATATGTATTTATTCACATAAGTAGTTTTTGTTTTTAAACAATAGCTCATTAAAATACTCTTAACTCTCAATGGAATAACGTAGCTTAAAAGCTCAAAGTACTTTATAAAGATTAACTAGTTCAGTAGTTGGTTTATAGTGGAGAAAGCAGTCTTGAAGAGGCTAAATTACTTAAGGCAACAGTAACAAGTGGCAGAGCTTCAATTAGAGTGTAAGTCTTCTTCCACTATACCATTTTATCTGTACTGTACCATACAGAACTGATAATTTCCTCCACTATACCATTTTATCTGTACTGTACCAGATAGAACTAATTAGAAAATATTTAATGCAAGTATATGTAGGAACCTATTGCTTTGATAGTGATAAATGAACTCATATTTGTTCAGAAATGTGGAATCACACTCTCAGCCAGAGTTCTTGTTCTTTATAGTTTGAGTTTGATTCAGACTCACTTTGGAGAATCTCCCTTTTCTTTTTATTTTGACCCTGTTGGCTTTAGCAGTTAGTTAGCAGGCCAAGAGGAGCAGCTCCTTATCCTTTGCTTTTTTTTCTTCCTCCTTCCTTCTTGGAGTACATGAAGATTTCTTTTTATCCACCAGCTTTGCTATTTCTTCATCTTCTCCACCATATGCATATTCTTTTTTTAACCCCTTCCCTATCTCAGTGGCTTCTTAAACTGAGGAGGAGAATGAAGATATGCTATACCATCTAACACGAATATTTAAAATAAATTATTAACTCTTGTTTGGTTTTAACTGGCTTGATTTTATTTAATTATCTGTGTTTATGCAGTACTGCTTTATTTTATTTTTCTTTATTGCAGACTTATAATGGATTTTCAGCTTCATTGTTATAGACATTTGTGAGTTAATTTAGCTTAGAAACAAATGTGTCAAGTTACAACTAAATTTCAGTAAATTTAAATTTTTTCATCACTAGGACTTGAAAATGAAATTTAAATTTCACTACTTCAGAAGTTTCAACAAAACTACCTTTACAAGTTACTCTGAACTTTTAAAAATCATATTTAATATTTATAATTGTACATTATTCTTATTTTATACTTTTTATGAGAAAGATAGCCTTGTTTCTGTGTATTCCTTATATACTATCAAATATATGCTGTATTGAGATTGAATATAGACTTGAGTATGAGGCATGAGTAATGAATGCTTTATACACCTCTCAGAAACCTATGTTATTGCCATTGGAAAAGAACTAGGAACATTATTTCTAAAATCCAGTATCTGACTTGTTGCAAAAGTAGGTATCAAATGTATGTTATATCTAACAAAGTTTTAAAATACTAGTTTATGGTACTTTATAATGAAAAATAATATTTGCATTATTTTGTTACAGTCATTGTCAGGCAAATTTAATTATAGGAAATATCACCAATAAATAGATCAAAAATTATCTCCAGGCCAGGCACGGTGGCTCATGCCTGTAATCTCAGTACTTTGGGAGGCCGAGGTGGGTGGATAACCCAAGGTCAAGAGTTTGAGACCAGCCTGGCCAACATGGTGAAACCCTGTCTATAATAAAAATACAAAAACTAGCCAGGCATAGTGGTACATGCCTGTAATCCCAGCTACTCAGGAGGCTTAAGCAGGAGAATTGCTTGAACTGGGGAAGCAGAGGTTGCATTGAGCCAAGATTGCGCCACTGCACTCCAGCCTGGGTGACAAAGTGAGACTCTGTCTCAAACAAACAAACAAACAAACAAACAAACAAACCAAAAAAACAGAATCTCCAACCCTCAAGTTAAGCAGTTTTCAAACCAGTTTCTACCATCATCCCTTTCCTTTCAACAGAAAGGTAGTATAATCGATAGTTGTACTCTACTCCACTCAGAAAATTTACTCAGAATGTCTTTCTTCTACTCACTGTCATTTTGGAAACTTTAGCAGTTTTTGGAAAATGTCAAGTTACTTCAACTAACCAAGAGTTTGGACCCCATTAGAACAGTGTATGTTCCAAGATCATAAGTGGACTTTTTTCCTCGTTCCATCCAACTGTTTTTGTTCTATTCTAGACTTCAGATGCATATATTTCCACAGATCATCTTAAAAATATATTATTTTCTCCATTATTAGCATTATTTTGTTACAGTCATTGTATGCAAGAACATAATTCCTAGTAAAACAAAGAATGTGTTCTGTTGATGACTTCATGACATTGACTTGTGTGACAACACAATATTACTATTACTGCTGTAACTATTACATTAGTCTGGTTAGTCACAATCATGTACTCTTGACTATGTGAAGAAACAGTTTGTCCTGAAACAGCCACTGATTCAGCATTTACGAAAAACGGTGGTGGCTCAAGAGCCCAGAATATAAGTGTAAATAAGGAAAAAGTTATTTTTCTCCATCAGGCATTCAGTGAACATGTATTTATTGAGCACCCATCGTATTTAAAATATACTGGGTTTTAAAGGACATATGAACATGAACTGTGTCAGGTTACTTGAAATTTTGCAGGACAGGTACGACATGAACAACACGTATTTCTGTAATTCTTAATTTTTAAAGTACATTTTGAAATTGGGTTATATTGCAGTCATATACATTTGATACAGAACTAACCCCTTCTCAATACAAAGCTGTTGGGATCTGAACGTCAAGAAAATGTAGAAGGTTTATTATAAGTTAGGAGTGGTAAAAGCCATATGAAAGGAACAGAAAAAGTGCCATGGACATTCTCAAAGGAAGTAATTATTCCTAGCTCTAAAGATCAGACAAGACTTCGTGGATAAGAGAGAACATTTTTGCTGAACATTAGCATTTAAGTGGTGAAAGAGGCATTCTAGGGAAATGAAGTATGAGTAAAGGAACTGAGATCAGCAAGACCAGAGCAGAGAGAACAGTCAGGGGTTGCATTGGAATTAGAGTAGTGATAGGGAAAGTGTTAGATTATGTTGAATGGTGGGAGAAGGAATGTTGACTTCTCTGAAACCAAAGGAAGCCATTGAAGCTCTTGGAAGGCCTACATAAGAGAGAGATGTGGTAGAAAGTATGCCTCAGAAAGATTAACCTAACAACAGTGCCTAGGATGGATTGAATATGGAAGAGACTGAAAGAGGGGAGACTAGATAGGAGGTTTTTTGTGTACTCCAAGCAAGGGGTCATTTTAGAACCTGAGCTGAGGTAATAAGACATTGCTATGCCATTAACAGAAATAGGAAACTACAAGAAAAGGAGGTTTAGAAGCAAAGCTTTAAAGACACATTTTTAATTTAGTTTTTGTAAAAATCAGAAAACTAGTGCCAGTGTTCTCATGACTAGATAGAGTGCTATATGAATAGTACAAGTAGCTGAGGATGACAGGAAGTTAATGTCATGGAATGGGAGAGTTGTTGCAGATTCAGTGAACCCAATACCATTTCTTCTAGCTGGATAATTTTGTAAACATTTGCAAGACTCTATTCTTTTGTGTGCTTTTGTAGAAATGTATATTTGTGAGACAGCTGTGATTTGTTGCAGGCGAGTGTCACATTTTAGCTTGGGGTAATACAGAGAGATGAAGAGAAAGCTAGGAGATATGGTTGTTAGTGTAAAAGCTATAGGCAAAAGAGCAGTTCAAGTTTTCTGAGAGATGAAAGTGTTGATAAATTTGAACAATTGTAAGCATCTTTCTTTTAATGTGTTACCAGTTACTTTTGCAATATCAATACATTGACGTTGGGTCACAGTTTTTGTTTCTTATTTAGCAATCCACTGTATATCAGGCACAAATATATACCAGTTCATTATATATCAGGAACAAAACACAGTCCATGCCCTCTGGAACCTATATAGTAGTGAAGAAAGATTTAATAAATAATAAATATAAAAGTGTATTTTATCCCAAATCAGGATTAACTGTGTAGCCATATAGTGATTCTTAAATAGTGTATGTGTATCATAAGATAATGAAAATGAAATGTATTGATTGAAATGTCAAGCTGTTTTATAATTCTTAGTAAATATATTTCTTTCAAATGATATGTTTATGCTTTGTTTATCTATAGAGAGCAGATCATAAAGCAGTCTACAGAATTAGTCTGCAGAGCCTACGGTGAAGTGTATGCAGCTGTGATGAATCCAATCAACGAATACAAAGATCCAGAGAACATTCTTCACAGATCACTGCAGCAAGTGCAGACCCTTCTTTCCTGATTATCTTATTTTGTTGTGTTAGCAAAATATGGCCTTTCTAAAACACTGAAGATTATTTTTTATTCTTTGAATTTTTACTTCAAAATTTGATAGTTACGGTTTTCTTTGTATCATAAGATTGTAAGTCCCCATAATTTTTTTTTGTCTCAGTAACATGGAAGTAAGTAACATGTTTACCTGAGTTACTATTGCTGTGTATCTATTCTAAATATGAGATGCTTTATTTTTTGGTTAGCCATCTCTCCAGCTCTGCAGTTTCCCCTGTATTCAGGAAGCATAAGGTAGTATGAAAGGTTTGAAGAATGTTTTTTTTTACAAGACTAGTTCTAAATTAACAGCATATAAAAATGTTGTCTAAATTTAAGAATTAGTATAAGGATATGACCTAATAAATGTCTCGTTACCTAAAGATTCATTTGCTTTCTTATTAATATGAGTAGGCATACTTAGTAGCTTTTCTGAACCTAGCCTGTGTCTCTGTCCCCAAAATAGCTACCCTTAAAGAGTTGTTAGAAGAGAGAAAAATAACAGTGAATTGTGCTCCTGGTATATATGGCAGTGAATCGCATTTCTGTTCTACTTTAGCATACTGTATATATTTGACTGCATACATTTTTATGCAATTTTAAATATACACTCAGCAATGATGAGAAAAAAAGGAGAGCAAAAAGTGATTTAAATAGTTGGATTCCACTCTGTGGGAGCCCTTGATGGAACTCAAGGTGGAGCTCAGCCTTTCCAGTGAGTTCTAGGCATGTAGACAGCCTGAGCTGTGTCTAAGTCTGGTGTTTGAAGATAGGTATTGGTCATACAATATGGGTCCC